>BMAU01015063.1:0-218313 GCA_019973935.1 Trichonephila clavipes
ATGAAGGACTGGAAAAGTTAATATTTAATGATGAAAGTGAGTTTTGCATTTTTGATAACTGAAATATTGCCTACATAAGATAACGTACTTATGATGAATTAAGTCTTTAGTGTATGAAGCCCACAGTAAAGTATCCGACGAAATTGATGATATGGTGATGTATGTCTTCGCGTGGATTTGAAAGACTACATCAAAATTTGAACGATGAAGGCCAGGAATTATATGAATGTATTTAGTATGTGACTATGATGTGTCCTATGAATTTGTGAACTGATTGGCTAGAAACGTGTGATTATACAGTTATCTGACTATGACATCACATAAACAGCGCATTGTTGCAACTCCCCACTAGATGGCGCTACAGCATATCAACTTCTGCATCGTTCAATTTATCGCAAGGTTGCCAACATGGTGGCCAAAAATGATGCCTACTTGGCTCTATCACCAACATTTCGCTATGCTTCCATTGAATCTCCATTATAATGTGATTAACGACATTGATTACGGATATTACAATTTTAACATAAGATAAATACAACAGAAAGCTATATAATATTAAAGTATTACACACCCAGATATAAATTATTGACACTATTTTAAGCGTTCTTCACACAAAATTTGTAACAATGTACTTTTGCTGAGCAGAGATCATCTTAGGAATATGTTCTCAAAAATCGACCCATAAAAGAAGTATTATAAATAAAATAAGAAATTCTTTTTATCAGCCTTTAGATTTACAGACTTAAAATTTAACAAATATCGGGTTTTTTTGGTTCAGCTGAGATATTCGAAAAGCTTTTTTTTTTGTTTTATTTGCAATTCACGCAAAATCAACTCATTAAAAACTTCTTTATCTTTCAATCTATATTGTTTTATTTTTCAACTCGCCCGTGCGAAGAACGGGTATGCCAGCCAGTATAAAATAAAATTTTTTGATGTTTTAACTAATTGGACTCATCTATAATGTGAATATCCTTCTTTCCAGAAATTCATTTGCCTGATCAGCCCTTTGTACGTTAGCAAGATGATGCACTAAAGAGAAAGCAGAACCAACATTACTTAAGGAGAGGGTGTTCCGAAATTTCCATCCCTAAACCTCACAGCACTTACTGACATCAAAGACATGGAGGTATAAGCACTAACTTAATAGGTTTCCAGTCCTGACCATCCAATCTTTATTGCCATATCGGTGTGTTTATTTCCTGTATGTTGAAGAATATATAATGGATCATTTTGTTCCCTCAAGATTAAGTTATACCTCCTATCAATATTAAATCTGAGTCTGTGCGATCCTTCAATAGCTCCTCTAAAAGTAAGAGTAAATGTTGTGGGGTACTCTATGAGTAAGAGTATACTATAATTAAGAACAAATAAAAAGACATGTTTTAATATTTGTCTGAATAGCAAGCATTTCAAACATTTCCTTTTCTTTCCATGAAATTAGCGTGCGCATTGATGTTACCTCAGGAAAACCTATTTCCCATGACTTTCTTTGTAGGGTAATAAACTTTTTACACACAAAAAATGAGAAATTATTTGGTTAGACAATGAAAGGTAAAAAAAAAATGATTTAAAGTAACTTCTGAAATTTTACCAAAATATTAATTAATCAATAATTGATGCAATCTTTATGTATTTTTTTTTATTTCGAAAACCAAAGATTGGTTTGTTTTCATTACAATATGATAAACTATTTGTGAATCTTAGCGGAAAATATTTCTGTGGAAGAGAGATATTAATACCAAAACCGATTAACAAAACCTGTTTGACGTTTTTTTGGCAACTTTAAAAAGGTCACTTTTTTTTAAAGATAAACGACGACCAAAGATATCTATATGATATTAAAAGGATTTATTTAGCAGAGCTCTTCTTCACTCTCGCTAACATTTCAAACATTGAAAATGAAAAGCTATGGGAGAATATAATAAGCGTTATAAATTTGCGTTTAGAGCTAAAATAGATATTCTTTTAAAATCTTACGCTTTTGATCAGTTTTTATAAATAATGTTATAAATTTTTTCTTTAAGCAACAATTTTTAAAACAGTCAATATGAGTGTATTGGTTGTAAAAAAATGTTAATTATTCTTCTCTCCCCTTTTAAAAATATGAAACTCTTGCAAAATTTCACATAAAATGCATTTATTTTTCTTCAAAATGTAATAAACGTTTTTTTTTCCTTAGACATTTAAAATTAATACATTAATTCTCATGTTTGGATATCAAATAACACTAATGCAAATGTATTCAAAATATATAAGTTAATATACTGTGTCCTCACTTCAATTACAATCTAAACATCCTCACTTACAATTACAATCTAAACATCTTCACTTAAAGATACAATCTTCATTGACAAATATACTACCGTGACCTAAAATCCCAAGAGTCTTGTAAAGCCATGGGAAAATCTGGCCACTGTGAACCCAATCCCGAGACACCTAGAAAGAGCTGAGCCTTGCGTCCATTCCAGAATGGACGGTGACCACCTGATCCAATGCGATTCGTCAGTCGGTACTGGGAGGCTCGGCGTCAAATGGTCAAGATGCCAAGCACGGGCGTTGGATAAATAAATAAATACAATTATAATCTCAGCATCCTCACTTATAATTTTGGAATCATCACTAAAACAAATACAATCCAAACATCCTCACTTAAAATTACAATCTTCATTGACAAATATACTACCGTGACCTAAAACCCAAGAGCCTTGTAAAGCCATGGGAAAATCTGGCCACTGTGAACCCAATCCCGAGACACCTAGAGAGAACTGAGCCTTGCGTCCATTCCAGATTGGACGGCGACCACCTGATCCAATGCGACTCGTCAGTCGGTACTGGGAGGCTCGGCGTCAAATGGTCAAGATGCCAAGCACGGGCGTTGGATAAATAAATAAATACAATTATAATCTCAGCATCCTCATTTATAATTTTGGAAGCATCACTAAAACAAATACAATCCAAACATCCTCACTTAAAATTACAATCTCAACATATTCTCCTATCGCACATTAGATCACTTTAAATGGCTAACATAATTTGCATAAATCACCGTCTTTTACTAAGAAAGGTTCTAAAATAAATCAAGTAATCCCTTAAAAGGATTGTGACGTCTTACGCGTCTTTTCTTTAACAAGTCCTTTGGGTTCTTTGGGCCAGAATTAATGGCAACTATTTTCCAACCAAATCCAAGAAACGAGACGTGAAGAGATGCAAATAATATAGGATAAATATAGGATCTTAGAGTAAGCGTGAGGGCAATGATGGCAATGTAATGGCAGTGTAAAGGAATGTTTGACAATTGATGTGCATTGTGATATTGGATGATTATTGAAGTTCGCCGGTCAAAGATTCAAGTTCTACGTGTTGTGGATAAACATATTGGTGATCGTTTAGAAGTTAAACGTAAAGCTACTTACCACTATAGATAAAGACAAGTTTATCACAGAATAATATAAGGTAGGATTGATTACTTATTATTATTATATTTGAAGATTAGGCGGTTCACACACACACACATACAATTATTGAGATTGGTCTGTATTATATTGTGTGTTGCGTATTACGTCATCATAGATTCTCTCATTCATTAATTTATATATTTGTTCACAGTTTAAGTTTAATATCTTAATAAAGTCATATTAATATAATGTTTGATTCTAGTTCTTACGATAACCCTACACATCTAGATCGTGTTGATGCTTCGAGAGATGTACTTCATGGGGAGGTACATCACAGGATTTCCCTAAAAGTTATGTGTAAACGCGTTGAGAACACGCTACGCAGTATATATACCAAATTTTTTTTCCTTCAAATGGACTCGAATTTAATGTATTCCTTCTTTTGAATTATTTGAATTTCAGAAGTTTTTTTTTTTAATATTAGGTAACCTTTGAAAAAAGTTCAGTTCAATTTACTGCGTCAACGCCACTCTGTTTACTTTTGAGTGTTACACGTTTAAAATCCCTTATTTTAAATAATTGTGGTTACACAGAACTTTCAATTAGTAAAAATATATTTTAAATAGTGTTATCTTAATACACCTTAGTATGAGAAGAAACCATCAGGGCATTTTAAAATAATTTCATTTAAATTAAAATTTCGTTTTAAATTCGTGTTACCATAGGCTGCATATTCAGGCTCAGAATTCTGCATTTTTAACTTTGCAGAAAAAATGAATACATATTAAATTCATATCACGCTACTTTTATTCCAAGGAAGCTTTCAAATTATAATTATTCTCTGATTCATGAAACATTCTTAAATTTTGTGATAACACAATATTTACAAAAATCAGCATTTTTCTCTTCAAGCACGAAATATTTAGTAAAATTTCACTCCACGATATCAATACTCAAAATGTCTTGGATTTTAAACAAAGCTTTAATTAATGTTGGATAAAAATGAATTTTTTCACTCACATTTCACTTCACGACTGCCAAAAACATGGAAAATGATGATGAAACATGTGTACGAAATAAAATGATACAGGAATGGGATATTATATATTTAAGGTATCCGACAACGTTCGGAACCGTGATTTTAAAAAAAGCGCATGAATGGATAATTTTCATGATATTTACTGTCACTTAGATTAAAATACTTGCATAAAATTGTTTTAAGGACATTTTGACAAAAAAAAATATTTAAATACAATATTTCGGCAAAAAATTAACTAAGAACAACCTTTTTTCAAAATGTTCTCCTTTTGGGAAAAATGCTTCTATTATAATAATATTTTGCCTGTATATAGCTTGTACAGACCTCAGAGGCTCAACTATGAGTTTTGAAAAGTTCACATTATTTTCAGAGTTAGCACCAACTGAAATAATTATCGGCGTTTTTTTCTTAAAATTTCTCCCCCTGTTGTCGTAAAACATGGATAAACCCACTTCTAAGTCCTATATTTCCAAAATTCTAGTTGAGCTTCTGTAGAGAGGTCTGAGCTATATACAGGCAAAATATTATTCTTATAGAATTATTTTTCACAAAAGGAGAGCATTTGTAAAAAAGATTATTCTAAGTTAATTTTTTGCCAAAATATTGTATTTAAATAAAAAAAAATTTGTCAAAATGTCCTTAAAACAATTTTATGCATACATTCTAATCTAAGTGACACTAAATATCATGAAAATTATCCATTTATGCGCTTTTGAAAAACACGGTTCCGAACGTAGTCGGATACCTTAAGTGACAATAGGTCACTAGAGTTTAAATAGACCTTAGATAGCTAGAAAAGTAGATTCGATCCTGAAGTAAGAACATTGGTATTTAAAGTCTTTTGATACTTCGCATACCTCGTTATTTATACACATATTACCTCGATTGGACGCAGCTCTTATTTAAAATTACTTGAACTTGTGCTATTGATTGTGTGACAAATAAATAGGATATTTTTTATATGGCTAGTCTTCCACCCCTTCTTCCACATCTCTAGGCGTGAACGAGAGAACCTCCCAATCTTCATAAGTAAACTTACTTCTCGTCTAGTATTGGATCTCGTCTAGTATTGGATTCAATAGAATGAAGACGCAGAAAATTAACTCTGCCTTCCTGACTACAGACGGATAACATCTAATTTAATGTTTATAATCTTTCAGTCTAATCTTTTCTCTTTTGTACCTTATTGTAAATATGCTATGTTTATAAGTAATAAACAGTTATGTTTCGTTATTTCCATTGGCTTGCGTCTTACAATAGCATGATAAGGAAGAAAAGTGAGAGAGTATTTCAATAAGTTAATTATTTCTCTACAGATGATCGAAATATGCGTGCTATAACTTTACATTTAAAATGAAATAAAATATTAACTCATAAACTGAATTATTGGAAAGGGAAAAATTTAAATACTTCAGTTCAATGTGATTTATTTATAAGTTATATTGTTTATTAAAAGTGCGTGAGTTCATGATTTTTCTTAAGAAAGTAGATAAAAAATAAAGTCGAGTTTTTTAAAAATTAACAATGATGTAACACATTTGTATTTGATTTAACTTTTTACACAGCTTTACTTGATACTTTAAAGAATTAAATTTGAAAAAGAGAGAAACTGAAATAAAATATTTATATTCAATTCCTACTATTATATATAGCTCGCCCTCTCTATATATTTATTTATTTATCTTGGTGGAATTTTCAATCGTTAATAAAATAAATTTTAAAGCGCTCCATTGAGCTGAAATTTTATATACATGATTTATTTTAGATGACAATACAATAATTTAATTATGATTAATAAAAATTGATTGATTAAAATTAATTATTTAAAGAATTACAAATACAGCCACGTTGGCATCATTTTTGGTCACTTTGGACCATTTTGGCTACTTGTGTCAAAACTTGAAAAAGTTTTTTTCTCACGTTTTAAAGCATTCAGTTCAACTGAAATTTTATATACACGATTGTTTAGGATAACAATACGATACTTTAATGATAATGAATAAAAATTAATTACCACTTAATGTTGTGATTGTATTCTATGTATATACAAATTATATTAATTGTAACTATTTAATAAAAAGAAACAAAATAAAATTTTTCTTTGTTGATCTCACAAGGAGAAGGCACGACTAAGGAAATTCATTTGGGGTCGAGACTTGGTGTAATAGTAGTACTCCTTTAAGGTGTTCAACCCTCAATGTAATTCCCTCAAATGGACAGTAAATTCGGTGAAAAAAGACTTCGAAATTTATGCTTAGCTTTTATACAATTAAATTTCAATTTCCTCCAACGATTTCGTAGCTTGGTTGATATATCATCTTCAGATTATGCACAAGGTTAGGGTACGTTTCATCGATCATCTTTTACTTTTAAATTCATTTAATTATTTTTAAAATTAAATAAACTTATTTATGAAAGGATTATTAAGTATTAAATAATATTTTATGTAATTATTTTGTATTTTATAAAGTAAAAAAATACTGCAACTAAAAAAATATTTATATTAAATTTTATATAAATATACTTTTATATTAATAAATAATATATATAATGCATATAAATAATAAAATATATAATGAATATATTAAATGATATTATACATAAAAATTAGTTACAAATAGTTTTATAATGTGATTTAAAATATACAATAAATAAAATATTGAATAAAATATAAAATAATTTATAAGGTACACTATATATTATTAAATTAATTATTTTATAATTAATATAATAAAAAATATGTCTTTATCATAAATTATTTATTTAATTATTTTATAATTTTATAAAACATTTAATAAGTCCTTTTTAAATAAACTAAAACAATTTTAATAAGTTTATTTAAATAATTTTAAAAAATTAATTATTATTTTAATAATAAATAATAAATTTAATAATAAATTAATAGTAATTTTAACAATGAATTGATAATTTTAAAAATAAATTAATAATTTTAAAAATAAATTAATAATTTTAAAAATAAATTAATAATTTTAAAAATTAATAATTTTAAAAATAAATTAATAATTTTAATAATAAACTAATAATTTTAATAATAAATTAATAATTTTAATAATAATTCTTATTATTAATAGTTGTTATTAATTAATTTTAATTATTTTATTTTAATAAAAATTTTAATCAATAATTATTTTTTTAAATATTTTAAATCATTTTAGTCAATTATTTTAAATAATTTTAATTAATAATTATTTTAAATAATTTTTATTAAGAATTATTTTAAATATTTTTATTAATTACAGTTTTAAATAATTTTAATAATAAATAATCTAAATATTAAATTTATTTCATTGTTTTTACTTTATAAAATGCAAAATAATTACATAAAATATCATTTAATATTTAATAAACCTTTCATAAATAAGTTTATTTAATTTAAAAAATAATTAAATGAAATGAAAAAAAATTGACGGATGAATCGAACCTAGACTTCACGCATTGTATGCAGACGGTATATCAACCAATCTACGAAATCGTTGGAGAAAATTGAAGTTTAATTGTATAAAAGCTAAGCATGAATTTCGAAGGCTTTTTTCTCCGAATTGACTAGCTATTCGGCGGAATTACATTGAGGGTTGAACATACTAAAGGAGTACTACTATCACATCAGGTCTCCACCCCAAATGAATTTCCTTCGTCGTGCCCTCTCCTTGTAAGTTAGAATTGACTTAAAAAATTTTTTGTATTGCTTGTTTTTACTTAAATACGATCTGTATTAATTTGAGGGAATAAGGATTTAAAAAAAATATCCATATATGCATTATACCTCGAATTAAAGATATATCTTTACTTATCTTATGAAAAGTGCAAAATGCTTTAAAATATTCTCCTTTATAAAGGAACAAAATGTAACTTTACAAAATATGATTAGAGTTTAATTTAAGTGGATTATAAATAATATAAACTATTGAAGGAGATTTAATTTTACGAATATGTACTAATTTATTACGAAACATTTATATTTAAATAACTATCAAATCACATAACTATAAATGTTTTAAATTTATTATAACAACATTCTTCGGTAGAAATCAAGGCTCTGAAATAAGTCACAATGAAATCTTAAAGTAGTTTAAATAATTTGCAAATCAGGTTTATGATAAAGTAAATTTCCCAAGAGTATATAAGAGAGTAAACATATTTAGTTTCTCAACGCATCATTTAAGAGAGAATTTATTGATTGTATTTTATCGAAAGCTTAGAAGCATATAAACTTAATTCCCACTGAATTAATTGGAATCTTCTTACATCTGTATTACTTCAATAGGTACCTATCAAATAAAAATATAATGAATTTAATATATTTAAGTACAATATATAATTCTAAAGGTCAAGTGTACTGATATAATTACCTTGAAACTCAAAATTTTACTACAATAAAATGTTACTCATAATAATAATTTATCTCTGTCTTCTTCGTAAAGAAATTTTGTAAAATTACTTTATTTTTTGCATTAGTTTGTATGAGCCTTAATGATAACATTAATCAAAACGTGAAAACTTTAATTACTTTTAAATAAAAATATATACCTCATGGATATTTATATTTCATTACATTACAGACTCATTGTATAGTGGCGATGCGGCTTATTGTCTAGGTTCAACATTCTCAAATGGATCTGGTGGGGAATTTAAGAGAGTTGTGTGTCCTCTCAGGTACCATCCACCTAACTTGATCCTGATTCAAAATTATATAGTCAGTCTTTTTTTAAGAATCATGCAGAAATAATATATGAAAAAATTTTAAGCTTGACAGATTTAAATTTTCCCCATCCCGGCTATCTAATCTCTTTATTTTTAAGCAGTGAAAGTGGTTACAACAGTATGGCTCTGCCACGAATTACAGTTAAAATATCGTCCACAAGCCCCTATAGTTATCTACGTTGTAAGATTCAAAAATTCGGTGACTGCGTCCATTGTAGATAACGAAAGCTAATACCTTAATTTAAACCTTTTAAGATATCCGACTACATGCGACAATTTTTTTTTTTTGAAAAAATGGAGATATGTGAGTTTTCTTGAGATTTTTATATTTATTTAGTACTAGCTGCATGGCCCGGCGTTGCACGGGCTTTCTCTACTTTTATAAATTTTCCTTTCCCTTCACAAAATCAGCACTTTCATTATTCTTTTTCGAAACTACTTTGACTTGTTTGTTTCTTTCCCCTCCGCTTAAGCCTGGGCTTTACCGAGTGTGTAACTTAATTTCCTCTTTTCTTCATGACGCCAGCACTTTTGTGCGGGTGTGTGAGCGTACCATGCAAGTGATTGCTATAATAATGTCATTAAAATTCCCTTTTTCGAAATTTTTTTAGCTTCTTTCCTGTTCAATTACCCCCTGCTTTGCACGGACATTTTTGAATGTATAACATATCGTCATGGATATTCCCCTTCTCTAGCTGTTAGCACTTCCTCTTGTGTGTGCATGATTTCTATATTAACGTCATTACAATTCCCTTTTTCGAAATTTCTTCCACTGCTTTCCATTGTCAGACACATTTCTTTTATCTTATTAGAGCCCGGCATTACAGTGGCTTTTTTGAGTGTAGAACTATTCCCCCCCATTATTTATAAATGATGAATTAAAAAATCTTACAGATTGCTATTGAAATGATTTTTTTTCTGATCGTATGAATGTTTGATTAAACATATGTACTGGTATACCCGTTCTTCGCACGGGTGAACTGAAAAATTAGACAACACAGATTGAAGGTTAAAGAAGTTTTTAATGAGTTAATTTTACATGAATTGCAAATTAAACAAAAAAGCTTTTTGCGTAGCTCAGCTAAACAAAAAAAAAGAGAGAAATGAAACACCTTTGTTAAATTTTAAGTATGTAGATCTAACAGCTGATAAAAAGGATTTTTTTTATTTATAACTCCCCATAGCACTCTTGAGGGTCGATTTTTGAAAATACCTTCTTAAGCTGATCTCTGTTTAGCAAAAGTAACATATTGTTAAACGTTTTGTGTAATGAACGCTTAAAATAGTGTAAATAATTTTTATCTGAAAGTATAATACATTAATATTACTTTCTGTAGTATTTATTTTATGTTAGAATTGTAATATTCGCAAGCAACGCCGTTTCTTAAATTATAATGACGATTCAATGAAAAACATAGTGAAATGTTAACGATAGAGTCAAGTTGGCAAATGCCTAGCTACTTTCATAACTCTAGCTTTATTAGAGCTTTTAAGACCCGCCGTGTAGGGGAGAAATGCACGTTAATACGTTATCCAACCGCATTATGATTTACTGCAGTTTTTTCATACAATATTTTTTTGGGATGACTACATTTAAAATTAAAGGATATGCATAAACAAAATACTCCACTTTGGAAAATTTAATCCGTTAGAGCTACTAAATTAATTAAAGATATTCCACTGTAAAATTAATTATATATACCGTTCACTTAAAATAAGTAGTCAAATCATCTTCTAAGGTTTTCATTGACATACAAAATCATAAGACACTTAAACTTTGACAAACTATTTTTCCGCTAAAATACTCATCATGGAACCCGTGCTGGCATATATCTTGGAAGAGTGGATTTCAAAGAATATTCCTGCTAAGTATTGGTAGAATATTCCATCTAAGTTGGTGTGGTGTGGTAAATAGAAGAAAGGGGTGCCAGCTCAGGTGTCATCCACGTCACTCTTGACCATGCTTCAAAATTACGTGGTTCGTTACCAAAAGCCCTCGTGTAGCTGAACAGTGCGACGTTAATATTCATTCACACACTCCAAAAAATACAGTGCAGTAGTTATAATTAATTTTATACTTAAAAATGCAATATCTGCCTATTCAATTAAAATTATAGCGTTATAATTAACTACTAACCACAAACAAATTTTGAAAATTTGTCCAAATGATGCAGTGTGAAAGAGAAAGTTTATTTATTTTAAGTATCAGAACTGATAAAAGCATTTATTTGGAAAAAAGATCAATTTCTTACTACCAAATATGCATAATAAAATCATTAAAAAACATTAAAATAAAGAGAGATTTATAACAATCTCTCCCTTCAAAACTTAGTTTTATTCTGAAATAAAAAAATAATAATATGCTGATCAGAGGAATTAATTAGAAGCGAGTCCCTTGCGTAGCCAAAACAAAAAAAAAGGCTTTTCACAAACAAAAGATATATATATGCTGTGGTGGGCTTTTTTGCAGCGCACGCTAGAATTGATGTAGATGGCAGAATTTTTTCCAACTTGCTTGACAAATATCGTTATATTTTGGACACTTCATACAATATCTTTATAAATCATAGTCTAAGCTATAAATTATAGCCTATGTGCTATTCTAATGTATAAGCTATATTAATGTAAAGTTTCATTAAAGTCCATTCAGTTGTTTTTGCGTGAAAGACCCACAAAGATTCTTAAAAACTTTCGCATTTATAATAAATATTAGATATTTTAAGGAAAAAGTCTAAAATTGATAAAAGAAAAAAAATTTATTGCTATTAAATCGGGAAAAACTGGTAAAAATGTACAAAAAATTACATAAACGGGTCCCACTCTGTACAAAGATTTTATGAACAAATTCTCAAATTTTCAATTTTGATGTGTTACTTTGTTATTCCTGTTTGAAGTGACCTTCAGGATAAGAGATATTTTAATTTTTACCAAAACTAGAGCACTTTATCTTAGTCATTATACGAAATTGCTTTAAAAAACATTTACTATGTTCACATAAAGGACTGCAAATTTTGAAATAAAACAGTGATTGATAAATCTGAAGATCAAAACACTTCTACTGTTATACAGAACATAAGCAAAGAATGTCAGCCAATTATTTTTAAAATATTTTGAGAAATCGCTGTCCTCGTTTGAGTTTTTCGAAAACAACACATTTCGAGTAAAACGCATTTTAAAGTTTGACACCTTGTGTAAAGTTATGGCATCTGCTTTTACTATAACGCTTGTAGTTTTTGTTCTATTGGAGGGAAAATAAAAAACTTGGTATTGTTATTAAGCTAGAGAAAGTAAGATGACCTATGAAATAAAGTCATTAAAAAAATTGTCAATTTTTGAATAAAATCACGATTTTAGGGTGGTCGGATATCTTAAAATGGATTCTTCCAGCTCTCCCCTACCTGGGCAGATTAGTTTACTTCACGTCATGTGACCAAACAGCACGCGCAGCTTGTTATCTTCCGGAACTAATTAGCTTTGCTTCGCTAAGTAAGAAAGATGACTTTTCTTGAACAGCATTGAACATTAAATTGTGGTAGTGCTTAGGGCCTACCAGGGCGAGATCCAAGGTTTACGAATGGCATCGGCGTTTTAAAGAAGGCCGAGAATCCATAGAAGACAATGGACGTGTTGGATGACTTTCGATTTTACGGAACGTGGAAAATGTTTCATTGGTATCTGAATGTGTCAGAAAAGATTGTGTCCAAAAATTTTCACAAATCTCTGAGGCTACACATCTGTTGAAGACGTCGTTTGAGGAAACCCATTCGTCGTAAGTGGCTTCATTTCTGGTAGAATGACGGCTGGTATCTTCTGCATGTCAAAGCACCAGCACATCGATCCCAATTGGTAAAAGAGTTCCTCTCCAAAATTCGCATCAGCGGGCTTCCACATCCCCCTATTTACCAGACTTAGCTCCGCGTGACTTTTACCTGTGCCCATCAATAAAAAAATACATAGACGTCGTTTGTATCATCAGATGAAGTGAAAGTAGCATCGCAGGAGGCCTTACGGGAGATTGCGAAAAATGGCTTCCAGCTGTGCGTCCAGAAGTTATACGAACGAGGCCAAAGTGTATCGTCGTTCAAAAGGATTACTTTGAAGGCTAATGAGCTTCGGTGCTGTAAACTATTCAGGATAAGGTTTTCCACACCTTGTCCCTAAATTTTGGACCCTTCACTATTATATTTAATCGTCTACTTCGCTGACTATTTACACGATTTTAGGGGTGTGGCGTTGTTGTAGCTTAAAGTGCCAATTTAGCTGGATGAAAGAAACCCCGAGTTAAAGAGAATTGACTTAGTGAATAGCTCATTGCTATATCTCCTTCTGAAAACTCCTATTTAATAATACAAAATATAATATATAACAAAATAATTTTAAGAACCCATTATGCTAGTTATTAATAATGTGTCTTAACTCGCAGATTGCTATCCTCACAATAGTGACTTTACTCGCTTTCCTGGTTATATTAATTAAATTTCTAACCAAATAAATTTATAAATGCGCTTGCTTCTAGTTACCTAAGGTGTGAAATTAACAAAATAAATTACAATATGTGGAAATAATGCTAACAAATGAATGTTCAAATCCTTTTGAAGTTTCGAAGCCGTCCCTGAGTAGCATTTCAGTGTATTCAGAACCAGCTATTATGGAGTAATTAAGGAGAGTTATTAGCAAATGCGAGATGCATTTAAGTTTTGTTTTGAAGATAAGCTGACTTGAAGGCATCTTGCTTGTTTAAAGTTGATTTCATGCATCTGCTTTTAATAAAGGAGACCAGGTATGATTAAAATGTAGCTTATTTTAGGCAGTCGTAGAAAGTAATAGTTTCAAACTAAATTCGTTTTTGTTTTAAGTTGCATTTGCCTATTTGTTCTGGTTAGAGATGCTTCAGGTCATTTATTTCAATTCTGATGAATAATAAGTCTTTCTCGGGAGTTAAAATTATGAAAGCACCTGCTTAATTATTTAGCATAAGCTCTACAATAAAATAATACTGTTGTGGTTATTGTAACCCACGAAAAGGATGAAATTTATTACTTAAATTTGGAGTAATTAATTATTACCAACCTATTTTAATTAGATTTTACTAAAAAGATTCAATATAATTTCTTTGGTTTGCATAGTTAATCAAAAAGTTTCCTAAAGAGTATGACTTTAATTGCATTACGATCAATATTAAATATTTAACTATTAGTATTTTAAATTAATTACAAATATTTAATTATCAAACTTAAACATTTAAATTATTAAATATTAATAAGATCACACACAATATTCAGTATTTAATTATCAATTAAATTGAACATCTAACTTTTAATATTTAATTATCTTTAATTGAAATTTAAATATTTATTTTAAAAACTTAAAAAGGACACGGTACCTTGTGCATAAATTTTAACATATATATATTTATATGAAAATGCTTACATGTACCCTATTGGAACTCAAATGTACACTGCTGGCCACCGTAAATGCAACACCAAGAAAGACAAGAGGCAGCACAACAAAATTTATTTTGTATATAACATGTTGACCAAGTATCAAATGATTAAATTTATAGACTTCTGTGAAGTGTGGTCCCTGCAAGAATCAGTAACCAGATTGTTGGAGATCATCGCTGTCACACGCCTCGGCTTTGATTCAAAGAGACTTTGGATGTGTTCTTGGGGAACAGCAGACCAAGCCGCTTCCACACGTTGCCAAAATTGATCTGGTGTGGCAGCTGGGGTGTAATCTGGGTCAATCGTTGAGCAACCATGGACCACATGTTTTCTATCGGCGAAAGATCAGGAGAGCGAGATGGCCAGGGAAGCAATTCAATCTGGTGATTAACAAAAAACCTTTGGAGAATATATTCCACGTGTGGTCATGAATTATCCTGTTGAAATATGCCTGTGATCAAGCCTTGAAGGTAGAGAAAGACAACTGGCTCCAACACCTCGGAAATGTAGCGCTGGCTGTTTAAAGTACCGGCAATGCGTACTAGAGGAGTGCGAGAGGGATATTCAATACCGCCCCATACCATAATACCCGGTGCGGGACCAGTGTGGCGGTGCATAACGCAGCTGTTCAGCATTCTCTCTCCACGGTGTCTCCAGACTCGAATCCGACCATCGTGGTGTTGCAGGCATATGCGTGACTCGTCAGTAGAAACGACTTCATTCTTTTCTGCCGCCCACATCCTTCTTTCACCGCAGCATTGGCGGCGGAGACGTCTGTGGTTCTGCGTCAAGGGTAGACCAAGCAATGGACGTCTTGCAGACAGACCACTCTGCTGTAAACGGCGTCGAATGGTACGCGCAGACACTGAATGATGCGTTATAGATTCAATGTGCTGTGCTACGGTTGGTGATGTGACTGAGCGATCCGTTACTGCCATGCACACAATTTGCCTGTTCTCACGAGAAGTGTTGCGCTTAGGTGGATGCGATCGACCACGTCGGTCCGTCGTACTTTCCTGCATCAAACGGTCACTTATCCGCATTACAATAGTTTGGTTTCGTCCAACACGACTACCGATGAAAGATAATCCCCAATCTCGGTAGGCCACTATCCTTCCTCTGTCAAACTCGGATAGTTGATCAAAAGCTGATAGCTGTTTTCTACGAGACATAACTGATCGTTTTTTGAAAAAACACAATTGCCGAACGTGAAATCGTTGAAATCTTCAAGTCTTAAATAGTGCCTTGAGGTGGCACCACAGGCACGCGTGATGCGAGTCTGCGCTGAAATTCTAATCATTTGCATATCTCACCTCCGCTAATGCATGTTGTAAATTTCATGTTATTTGCATGCTTCCTTCAGGGTGTTGCATTTACGATGGCCAGCAGTGTACATTTCAAAAGAGAAATACCATATTAAACAATTATTTTAAATTTTTAATTTTCTTAAAGATGTTTTAACATCTTTTAAAATTCCTACTACTTCTTCAAATTTAAATATTTTTGAGCAATTTTAGGCTAACATTCTTAGAATTTTTCCTCAGAGTTCTCTACATTGTGGATTGGGTATTACAAGCAATACTTTTACTTTTAATTATTACTATTGTTTGCATCGGACACATTAAAATACAACTAAAAATCATTAATATTTATAACCGTGCAAATTTTTCAAAAAAAAAACTATTCTCATAAATCCTTATCCCATGCACATAATCATCAAACATATACAAAACAACCAGAAAAGGTTTAATAACTTTATACTGAATTTAGAAAGACCTTAGCATTTTAAATACATGATCATGGTAAAACATAAAATCCATTAAAATTTTAAGGGCTAGTAAAGTAAATGACAGAGCAAATGCAGACATCACGTGTCCTAGTTTCCATTTTCACTTCAACATACCATTAAATAAATGCAAAATAATTGGCCAAATAATGTTGCTAAAGCTACAAAATTTTATACACATACTAGCTGGTATATCAGTTCTTCACTCGCGTGAATTTAAAAATAAAACAATAGAGGTTGGAGGATAAAGGAAACAAAGAAAACAAAGAAAAATGTTTTTTAGAATATCTCTGCTCACACACATAACAAAAAATCAGGTTTGTCAAATTTGAAATCTGTGGGTCTAATAATTGAAAAAAAAGGATTTTTTTTTATCTATATCGCCTCCGTAACACCATGGGTGGTGACTTTTGAAAATCCCCTTCTTATCAGATCTCTGCTCAGTAAAAGTCATATGTTTTCTAAATTTCAAGTTTATAGGTTTAGTTATTCATAAAAGAAAATATATATATATATATATATATATATATATATATATATATATATATATATATATATATATATATATATATATATATATATATATATATATATATATATATATATAATATATATATATATATATATATATAAATATATATATATATATATATATATATATAAAAATATATATATATATATATATATATATATAACACCACCCTCGCAATCCCTCTTGGATGTCAATTTTCGCAAATCCCTCTCTTAGAGGATCTCTACTCCATGAAAGAAACATGATAGGTAAATTTCTAGTTCAAAATACGGGAATATATTTATTAATAACACCTCTCAAGCCCTTGCAACGCCCGTTGGGTTGATTTTCAATAACCCACTCTTTTGTGATGGATTTTTACTCTATGAAAGAAACATGACTACCAAATTTCTAGTCTGTCTATCTAATAGTTCGAAAATGGGAATATTTATTTTGAACGCCAATAAAGCACTCGCACCACCCCTTGGGGGTCGATTTTCACAACCCCTTTCTTAGAGGAACTCTATTCCATAAAAAGAGTTGGCCTGTCAAATTTCAAATCTGTAGGTGTAATATTTCAAAAGCGGGAATATTTATCTTCAAAGCCTCTTAATCCCCCACTATACTCCTCGGAACTCGATTTTCGCTAAACCTATTTTGTAGTGGATTTCTACTCTATGAAAGAAATCTCCTTGTAAAATTTCAAGACTTAACGTCTAATAGTTTAAAAATTTCAAATAATTATGTATAACGCCCCTTAATACTCCACAACACCAATTGGGCATCCATCGGAACATAAGTTTTACTAACTCAGAAACCTTCGCGGGCATGTGTCGAACCAAGGTTTCATCGTAATTGGATGAATGGTTTAGGAAGGCTTAAGAGACATACAGACAACCTCACACACAAACATTCATTTTTACTTATATAGATTTAGAAAAGTCACATAATTTGGAAAATAACCACACAGGAAAGATATTCCATGAAAACAATAAATAAATTCCCTTTACGATCTCTCCCTAGTTGAAAGGAAATGAAGTTATGTTACGAAGATTTTATTTTTACTAATGGTTTTTTGTTAGAAAAATAAAGATAGATGCTTCTGAAAAATGTTTCAGAAGCATAAAACTAGAGCGCAAAATTTCAATCCTTGAAACAAAAGAATCTCGTTCAATGGCTTTCTAATAATGAAAATTACTGGTCTTACATATGAGATAATAATACCATTGAGTTATTATAGCAATATTTTTAAGACATGCGTGAAAGGGTAGAACTACTCACAATATTTATTTTTCCAATCTGTAATTATTTATCGACCCTTCCTTATCATTTTAATTTCTGTTATTTGTGAGAACCCCCCCCTGGATTTCACCCTGGATACTAAGATTAACTTGAGGCGAAGAATTACCAGGCGCCATTTGTAAAACGAATTATATTTATTCAATAATTCAATTATAAACTTTCTAATTACAAATATTAAACAATATGTCTACGTCAAAGGGATTTACCTTTACTATTAAATTAAATTACAAAATATGAAATTAATCAAGTACTAAGCTCAATATCGAACGGGTTTACCGGAATAATAGGTCCGAGAAATATACGCAACTAGAATTATTAACATTCATTAAATTTTCACTAACTTTAATATATTAATATATTAATTCTTGCGGTCCGAGAAACTAAATTATGATATATATCACCTGGCTGTAATGTCATTCTCTCCAGGTAGATCGATCCTTCCAGTGCTACTTCGCTGAATAATAACAGCAATACTCTAATCACGCAATCCACTTGAATCCTCTTAACTTCGTCACTACTGCTCTTGGCTCAATCGCCTTCTATCTGCTAACTTACAACGCTCTCCTTAAATACCTTAATTCATTTGCATATCCCATTTTCTTCTTTTAGAGCTGGTTGGAAATATACGCGAATTTACAATCCCCAAAGACGCCTAAGATTATTAGTGGAAAAGTGCCGTATAGATTCGTCACATATTTAGTTCATTTCTATATAAGTAAGATACTTCGCTTTTTGTATTAAGATACATATAGGCTAAAAGCAGCATTTTCTTCCATATTTAATAACTTTATGTAAAATGAACCTCTTGAAAACAAGAAATAAGTGATGAATGTTTCTTTTCCCTTTTTTAGAACGTAAAACACTGACAATCTCAAATGGTGAAATATTCCTACGACATTTTAATGATGAGTAAGAAAAGATTATAATGTTAAATGCTGAACCCTGATTTCATGCGTCCTTTTTCGTACGGTTTATTGCCAGATTTTTTTATGAGATATGCAGAAAATGTCTTTAAAATACATGATATGCATATTATTAAAAGAACAATTCTTTCACTATTATTTAGACAGGCAGGACTATATAAGCATTCAATTTTGAATCAGATTGGAAAACCATTATCTTGAGATCGATACCAAATATGAAAGACTGCAATTCCTGAATGATCTTCGATCTTGTATGCACGCTTACTGTAACATATGCAAACGATGAACCAATACACTGTTGTCCAAAAATTAATCCTGGCAAATTATATCACAACAAATGTCAAATCTGGACATTTTTAAGTGACGGAAGGGATTTTGAATCCACTCTTTAGGAATCCAACTACCCAAAAATCATGATTTTTTTCAAAAATTGACAAATTTTGTTTATGATTGTATTTTATTGGTCATCTCAATAGCTTTATAAAAGTACCAAGTTTTTTTTTCCATTCTCTAGAACAAAAACTATAAGTGTTTTAGTAAAAGCAAATGTCAACAAGATATCGAACTTTAAAATGCGTTTTACTCGAAATGTGTTTTTTTTCATAAAGCTCAAACGGGGACAGCGATTACTCAAAAAGTTTTGAAAATAATTTGCTGAAATTTTTGCTGCATGTTCTGTATAATACACTCATGTCCATAAATTAAGGATAATTCAGAATCACACAGAAATTGAACTCTAAAATAAAAATTTCACCTGTAGAATTATCACACACATCTTGAAGAAGAATATGCAAATTACAGGAAACCACCAGATGGCGCGGATAGTACGTCACAATGACGAGAGTGTAAGAGAAGGGTATATAAGGAATGGTGGCAAAGAAGTAAAATTGTTCACAAGCGCTTTAAAAGCCTTTCAGTGCAATAACCGCATAGTTATGGCACAAAGGAAGCATTTGGATGATTTTTACGTGGTAGAATTATTGGACGACTGGAATGTGGACGTACCCAGCTGGAAGTATCTGAGGAACTTGGAATCGCCCAGAGTGTCATCTCCAGGCTTTGGAAATGATTCTAAGAGGATGGTAATCTGAGTAGATGTTACAGAACAGGTCTCTCCCGAGTTACAACGCCGAATGAGGACCGGTATTTGGCAGTTAGTGCCAAAAGAAACAGACGGAGCACAACATCAGACCTGTCTCGTCAGCTCTCTTCAGCTACCGGTGCGACAGCTTCAAGGCAGACCGTGTACAGACGCTTAGGGCATATTGGTCTATATGCCCGTAGGCTTGTCAGATGTGTTCCACTTTCCGCAACTCACTGTCACCTGTGATTAACCTGGAATAGTGAGCATGCATTGTGGACACCACAACAGTGGTCTTGTGTGATGTTTTCCGACGAGTCCAGGTTTAGTTTGCAGTCTGATTCTCGCTGGACTTTAATATGGAGAGCGCCAGGTACCCGTTATAACCAAGAGAACGCCATTGAACGACACCGTTATGGTGGTGCAGGATGGCTCGTTTGGGGAGGAATTATTCTTGGTTCCAGAACTGACCTGCATGTTCAGAGTGTAACGATGACAGGCCACATCTATCGGAATGTCATTCTGGAACAACATGTACGTTTGTTTCGGGGCGCCATGGGTGCTGAATTTCTGTTTATGGATGGCAACGCCCGTCCTCACCGTGCAAACGTTGTAGACGAATGCCTTCAATCGGAGGATATCACCCGTATGGATTGGCCAGCATACTCACCGGACTTGAATCCAATAGAGCATGTGTAGGATATGCTTGGCCGACGAATTGCAGCCCGTCAACCCCCTCCCACCTGTCTACCGGAACTTCGGAGGGCATTTCTTGATGAGTGGCGTAATATTCCCCAAGATCAGATTGATAATTTGATACTCAGCATGCCTAGGCGTTGTAAGGCCCGTATTGCATCGTCCGGGAGACATACTCCGTATTAACCATCAAACTAACCATGTTACACTGTTTTTTGTCAATAAGTTCTTTTTTTAAATTTGCTCCAGGGAGTAAAAATCGCAGTTTTTATTAATTATGTAAACATATAGCATCTTTTTTGCTCTTTACGTTTTGTTTAATAAATAGATTTTACAAATAAGTCAAATTTGTTTTGCTTCTGTCTCTTTCTTTGCCTGAACTTCATTATCCTTAATTTATGAACATGAGTGTAGTACAAGTATTTTGACCTTCAGATTTATCAATCACTGTTTTATTTCAAAATTTGCAGTGCTTTATGGGAATATAATCACTATTTTTTATGCAATTTCATATAATCACTAAAATAAAGTGCTCTAGTTTTTTTTTTTGTAAAAGGTTAAATATCTCTTATATATCTTGAAGGTCATTTCAAGCATGAATAACAAAGTAACACATCAAAATTGAAAAACTGAGAGTTTGTTCATAAAATTTTTGTACAGTGAGGGCTCCGTTTATGTAATTTTTTGTATATTTTTTCACCAGTTTTTTCCCATTTTAATAATAATAAAAAAAAATTCTGTTTTTAATTTTAGGATTTTTCCTTAAAATGTACTAAATAAATCTAAAAATCACAAAAAATTCCCCATATCTTCATTTTTTCAAAAAAAAGTTGTCGCAAGTAGTCGGATACCTTAAGAAAATTCCCGTTCTTAACAACAAACAGTAAATTAGAAGGGCACAATTTGAAATTTTCATGCACAGGTTATTTATTCGGGGGAAAGTATCGAGGACGATACCTGAGTCTTTAACCCACTGTCCCAAATTCCACACCTCATTAACAAGAGGTATTTCAGCCGTGAGAGATTAAATGAGTCTCAGCCCCTCTACACCGCATGTCTTCATTTGTATCAGGATTTGAACCCATGACTCGACAACCCCAACCACGAGTTCGTTACCATGGCCACTAGTCTATCGCGGCCAGCTATTTAAAGATAGTTCACAGGTCTTCATAATCTCATAAAACATTTTCCCTGAAATATAATTGCGTGTTTATAATGGCATTCCAACATGAAGGGGTTTCTTTTCCCATCGAGTTTCAAGTCACAGATTTAAGATCTGTGTAAATATAATGAATTGAACATTGAACTATGTTTTTATCAAAAATAATTGTAAAATCTAACGACAATTGTTTTCGAATTTTAGAAGGTTGAAGTAGCTGATGTTAAACGTATTTAACGAGCTGAATCATTAAAGAGAGAGTTTAGAATGACTTATACGAGAAGATGAATAATTTTTTTCTCAGAAGGATGTATTCAATCTTAAATTTTTTACAAATATTGATCCAGAAAGCTTTTGAAATTTCCTTAAAAACAAAACAAAAAACATTGATTTTAAAATGCCTCCATTTTAATTTTCACGTACCTTAAGATATTCTTGAGGTTTAATTTTCGTTGTAGATTTCTAACTTTACTGGGAAAAGAAATCACAAAACAAAAAAGTCATTGCATTTTGGAGATGTCCAGAAAATATTCATCCTCTCAATCGGTTTCCATTATGTAAACATTAACTTTGGAAATAAACTCGAATATGGTAATAAATAATTTATTACAGAATTATAGTACCATTAATTACGCTTCTATAAATATAAGTAAATAGAAATCAGAACGAATTCTAAAAATAAACTAATTTTTATTTAAAACCACTTGACACATAAGTTGAAGATATTCACGAATTGCAATTACTCTTTATCACGATAAATACAATAAATATTTATTAAGAAAAAAATTTTCTTACGCAATTTTATTCAGATATTATAACAAATGAAATCATTAGTTTCGAAAATGACATGTTAAAATCTTATACTGACTCAAAAGATATCTTTAATAATCCCAGGAATTACAGCATAATGAAACTTTTATTTAAACTAATCCCACTGTTAATTAGACTGCACTCATTTTGGAAACAAGCATTTTCCCTCAAATATTGAAGCCGTTAGTATTTAATTAAGCACACTAATTCCAACAGTAATGCAAAATGAAGCTCCCAGAGTTAATTGAATGAGAAACGCAATGTAGCTAATCCAATTTCGATTTATGATGATTATTTTCCAGCAAAGTAATTGCAGCTTATGATGACGTCAAGCGGCGTTATGCATGTAGGAACAATATCCGTTATTGTTTGTGTTAGGTAAACAACGAAGAATATATTAAGCAAATATTTTAATTGATTTAGAATAACTGTACTTAATACAAAATGTAACACTTTGTATTACTCAAGTATATAATTTAGAATAGATTTTTTAATAAAATCGCAATGAGTTACAATCACAACTTATTTTTTCCCAAAGGAATCAGTCCCTCGATTTGAACAAAATTAATTTTTTTATAAAATTTTACAAAATTTATTAAAAATTGATGCATTTTTATATTTATCGACTTAATAAAAAAATTATCGGATCAGAGAATAAAGCATTTTATTGTTATTTTTGTAATATTTGAAGAATCATTTTTAATTAGTTCCGGAAATGTAATGTACAAGGCTACTTTTTAAGAAAAAATTGTTTGGTCATCACACTCAGTATGTTTTAACGTATGCTTTAAATCAGTGTTTCTCAAACTGTGAGGCACGTTCCCCTAGAGGGCGCGATATCCCTATGTGGGGGCGCGAGACTATTGAAAAGTTAAGAATAAAAAACTAAAAATAAGTATTAATTTACTGAAAAGAAGCAAAACAAAAGGCATTCTGACATATAATAAAAATTAAAAATCACCTTTATACAGATATGGTATATTTATAAATGTATCCGTTTGCCAAATGTTTTTGATAATTAATTTTTCAAAACTGAATTAAAAAGAAGTTTAATAATTACTAGTGCCTTCCATGGGCTTGTCATATACAAAATCTAATACCTATCTTATAATTTGTATAATTTAAAATTAAAGTTGTATCATGGCTTTATCGTCAAATTACATTTTTATTGCATTCAATACATTGCTATTCTAAGGGAGGACGCGATGAAAATTATGATTGAAAATTGGGTCTCAAGTATTGAAAGTTTGAGAAGCACTGCTTTATATTTAAAAAAGGCCGACTGGATGGCGTGGTTGGTTTGTCGATGGCCTTCTGCACCTATGGTTGCGGGTTCAACCCCGGCCCATGTCGGTAGATTTTCTTGATGCAGAAAATCGCCAACAGCCATTTCGTATGATTATACGGCATGAAAAAAAACCTTGAGTGTGTGTTTGGCTTGGGTTCTGCAGACAAAATTAAAATCTGAAGTACGGTTTCCCATTTCCAGAGCTCAGGTGCCTCCCTCTGGGGAGGAGCCTGGGCACCAAAATTACTTGCGGTAATTAGTATCACCCATATGATGCCGGTTTAAAAAGGGATACCAGATCCTGGGGAATATACTACGTCTGCAAAGGTTAAATACAAATGCGCAGCCCCATTATGAAAGAAGATGAAAAAAAACTTAAAGAAGTCTTAGTACTTTATATTTTTACACACACACACAAACCTAACACAGGAAAACTGAAGAAACTCCAGGATGGAAAACTGTCTGAAATTATCCTAATTTAATCCACCAATATTAAACCGTACGTATTACAAGAGGATTTGTTTATGACTGATACTATTCAATGCCTTCTGAAGCTCTATCAAACAATCGCAATTGCACCAAATTTGATATATAGACTATTGAAGATATAGAAAGTTAGATTCCGTGAGAAAAGATTTTAGTTCCAAAAATTGCCGACAGGGGTTTTTATGGCACTGTTGTAGCTTAAGAAACTGAGAATCAGAATAAAACACCGGTATAAAAGAAAGATCCAAATTTATGTTTCCATATGCAACAACCTCTCCAGTAATGTGGGCTAAAAGAACATGCAAATAGCTCAAGTGAATAAAAAACTCGCATTATTGGCAAAGCTGTACTATCTTTATCCACCACAGCTCATCATTCACCTCCATACCAAGTTTTACTTTTCTATCCTTTGTTAGATCGGGCAACGGGGGGAAGGGTTCTGAATAGTGTAAGTTTAAAAAAATCCCTCTGTACTTTACATATAGGGATTGCAATACCGAATACCGGTATTTTGAGCCATTTGTACAATTTTGTAATACCAGTATTCACAATTTTAAATACCGTTTTTTCGGTAATTACTAGAAATTTTTAAAATTCTCTCCACTATGTATTCAGGGATCGCCAACATAGAAAAAGAGTATACGTTTTGGTTTTTATGTCTCCCTAACGGGTGATATTAATTTGATTGGAAATTTAAAGTTGCATCCTACACATACACAATTAAGAGAAGTGATAAAATATGTGAATCATTCAATGAGGCGGGGTGAAACTATACTATTGCAGCTTAGAGTGATACTGCACACACTCAGGATTCGTAGTCTGATATGATATTTATATCTGTGATAACAAGGTTGTAGTTGTGAAGAAAGTGCGCAATATTTCGATATTTTTTTAGTAAGTGAGCTTGTTATTCACATTGTATTTGCATATCCTACAGTACAATTGATGCGTTATGTTTTTTAAGATCACATTTCAAAAGTTTGTAATAGTACCACAGACTGAATAGTGACATTCACACTTTTGTTATTTGAATAAATAAGATGTTCCTTTATTTATCTGTGATTCTTTATTTACTACTATAATTTATAAGTTACGGGTTATTTTTGTGATTCTTACATTCTCTAATAAAACTGGCAAATAAAACAAGGATACACCTTTGTTTTCTTTATTTTCCTGAAATTTTTTCTACCGGTATTGATACCGATATCCCGGTATTAAGATCTAAAAAATACCGAATACCGGTATTGGACTTTTGGTCTGGTATTGGAATCCCTAATTACATATTAAGAAGAAAAAAAATTTAAATGATTAAAGAAAAATATTTTGTTTTAGTACATTGTAAAAAAAAACTAAAATTGATTTATTTAGCTGACAAATATGTGCAGCAATCAACGCATTTTCGCAATAAAAGTATCATATAAAAAAAATTTAGGTTCCATCTTTTTCTTAGAATAACTAAAAATTATAATTATTATCACAATTTTTTATACGAACATATTTAATAATTAAAGACTTATTATCATAATTTGATATCATGATGTTATTTTTGGTAACTGTGAGACAATCTGTTTTACGGAATACTTTGAAACTATTTTGCTAACATATGGCTTGGAAAATGGGACAAAAAGCTGTGTATCTTCATATTTTCTCACTGATTCTCAGCATTCTCGTAAGAGATCCAGCACATGAATTTTTCAAAAATTTTCGATTTTCTCTTTTTTTATATTTTTTAAGAGTTCAAATATTTCTGTTTAAAATGATGTATGATATGAGGAAATACGATAATTAGAAGTATTTTTTTAAATGAAGCTACTCCTTGACTCGCATCAAATCAGCTCTGCTAGGAGCATCTGTGTTTCCCCTTGCATAAGTTTCTGATGAGCGCGAATCTATATGATGCTCAAGTGGAAACATTTCACTGAATTGGGCTTATCCAAAAGTGTATGGATAGACATCTTTTGGATCTTAGCGAAACAGGGAGAAAAAAGTTAAGTGATGGAAAACGCTTAAGTGGTCATAACCAACTCACCGACATTTTAATATCAAAAATTCAAAGATATTATAGTATGGCTATTAGGAATAATATCAATGATCTACACAGCATGAAAACTTCTGTTTGGACAGTTTATTTTCATCTTTTATCTTCAAACGAGAGCCCTCAACATGGATTATGTCCCGCAGGCGTAAGTGCCTGGTACAAGTTTCAAAGGGCAAAAGCTGAATGTAAAGAAATACATTATGATCATAAACACATACACATGTGCTATATACGATAATGAATTAAATAAAGCCAATTTTTAGAGACCTAGGTGACCGTATGTTATTAAGAAAATGTTTGCATGGAAAAGATTCAGAAGCCAAATTAATCAGTTAATAACACTATATGGTCAATGATTCCAAGATCTACATTTGTAGAATCAAAACTCTAAAATTAGGGATAAATATGGTTATTACATAAATCAATATGAGTCATGTAGCAAAATTAATGATCTTAAAACATTCTGATACTGAACCAAGTTACAACTCAATGTCATGCTTAAAAAAATAGATGTTCGTAGGATTCGTGCAGCCCAACGAAAGCATCTTGAGATACTCAGAAGAGGCAAAATTGTTAAAAATAATTTAAAAAAAAGAAAATTAGAAGAGTCTTTTATATGAGCATAGAGTTAAAAAAACTTCATATACTTCTGGAAAGTACTAAAAAAGTAAACGATAAAAAATTAAAAATGTTTCATTTAAAGCCAGTTTTTTCAAAATGTAATATTTTTTACTTTATGTGCCTTTTTCTCAAAATGTAATATTTTTTACTTTATGTGCCTTTTTCACAAAATGTAACATTTTTTACTTTATGTGCCTTTTTCTCAAAATGCAATATTTTTTACTTTATGTGCCTTTTTCTCAAAAATTACTTATACTATAATCCTCAAATTTTCAGTGAGCCGACTTTTAATATGTTTACACATTTTAACGGAGAAAATTAGATAGATCTAGCAAATCTTTTTAGATATGACTTTTTTAAACTGAATTTTAGGGAGAAAAGTCGGACAATTTTTTAAAAAATCATAATTAGTTTAATTTTGAACAAAAAGACCAAACCCTTCGTTAAATGTTATTGATAGTAAAAGACTAATTTATGAAAATAAGTAGTTTTGAGAAAAAGGTACATAAACTTACGCAATTTAACAGCGGCTCCTATGGAGGACCTCCTTTAATACATTATGAATTGTTTTAAAAGAAATAGGATTACTAGAACTGGAATCTTATTTTCATTTTTTTTAAAAAAAATAACCTTTCTTCACATTTATCATACAATTTTAGATACCACTCGCTAAATTTCAGATAACACTCGCAGCTCTATCTATTTCATTAAATATTATTTCATTATAAATGGTTTATTCCAATTCAAATTCCGATGCTGTATTCAAATTAGAAATAAAGCTCATTGTTTTGAAATGCAAATGATGCCATTGAGTCGATTCACTAAGACACAACAACAGGCGGAAGCAAACTGCTGTAATCATACCCTATCAAATATTTATCAACTTATGCAGGAAGTTATTTTGAATAAAATGCATTATCGAGTTAAGTTTCAATAGGAGTGTGGTCAGTTCCATGAATTTAAAGCGATCATTATTAAGCTGTCACTCAAAAGCTTTCTATTGCAATTTAGAAAATTAGATTCAATTTCTCTATTCAAAGCATGTGTTTCATTTAGTTTTTATTTAACTACTTATATGCATTTATTTATTTTTCCCTTTTTTAGTATCTCATTAAAAGAACAAAATAAATTTGGAATTAAATAAGCTTCCTAATATGAATAATAAACATTTTCCTCTTCGGATTAAATATTCGGAATTGCTGCTTCGTTGTTTCAAACTATGAAGAGTACCTCAAGAAAGAAGTACGTGTATCATACGAGGGTGAGTCAGAAAATAAGTTTCCCCTGTCGACTGTGGTCGAAGTTGAGTGTGAAAGTCAAAGCATAGAATGAGACATTAAAGATAAGACATAACTTTATTTTTCCACATATATAAGTTCCAAGTACATTGAGTTATTTCTCATACTGCTTGATAAGCTTCAAAAAACCTTGCAGAAAAACTCAGGGCTTTACATACGGAAGAAGCGGTTACTTTTGCGTGGACTTTTTGAAGGTAGGAATCATTAATGCTACGCGGTACTGTGACACCCTATCGAAATTGAAAGAGGCAATTCGAAAAAAGCGGCACGGTTTTCTCAAATCTAGCTTTCTGTTATTGAATGAAAATGCAAAACCACACTCGGCAAAACCATATTGCGGAGCGCCTACAGCATCCGCCAAACAGTCCTAATCTCACACTAAGTGAATTTCATGTTTCCTGCTTTGAAGAAAAATCTCGCCTGAAGGCGCTTTGGAATCAATGCTGAAGTCAAAACAGCCGTTAAACTCTTCTTCCGTATGCAAAGCCCTGAGTCTTTCCTGGAGGGCAGCTTAAAGCTTATCAAGCGGTATGACAAATGTCTCAATGTTCTTGGTACTTATGTGGGAAAATATAGTTATGTCTTATCTTTAATGTCTCATTCTACGTTTTGACTTTCATACACAACTCTCACCACAATCGATAGAGGAAACTTATTTTCCGACTCACCCTCGTATATGTGGCTATTAGATAGGTTGCAAATACAGACGTAATAGAGGTTTTTCTGTGTGTATACAATGACAGCCTTACTTACTCTACCCCTAAGAACGCGAAACAGGAGTTACTCGATTTTCAAATCTCGTCGAATCGTCTTTTGTTCGAGCGCTACACAACTCGATTACTCACTCCTCACTTCCTGTTTAGCTAATGCACATGTTCGGATGTATGTTCTACTATCAGAGCCAGAGCCTGATGAAATTGACAATATGACTGAGAGATGAAACTGTCGATCTTGTGTGTGTCAGGCAAATAAATTTAGAAGTGAATTTTAATGACGTGTTTAAGAACCACTGGATTCCCAACACCAGGAGTTGACATTGACGAACTCTCAGAAATGGCGGAGCAAGAGCAGGGCATTGAAGAACTTGGGTCTTTAGACCCAGTTTAATCACAGGATCGAATTACGGCTGGAAATTTGACAGAAGGCCTCAGTTTAATTGAAAAAGGGTTATATATGTTAGAAAATGTAGACATCAACGAAGAGGGTATATTTTCAACAAAAGAAGGAATCAAAAAATTATTCGCATGCTACGAGGACATTTTACGGGAGAAAAAAATATTTCAGTCAGCAGACTATAATAGATTTTGTGAAATATTTTACGTCAAAATAAATTCTGTTTGCGATTTTATATTTGTGTGGTCTAAGATTATATCAAACATTTCTTTCTTAATTATTATTTTCTTTCGCCTCCGGCCCGGAATAAAATTTATTTATTTGTATGTATAAGTCTAGTTATTACTCAGTCCCATCTATCACGTAAGCTCAGGATATTATTATATTTTATTCTTGAACAAAATATCAAAGATTCCTATACACGTAGCAGTTATGTCTTAAGTTTTCTTGATCACCTCGATCAGTATACTGAAGTAGGTCCCGCCTACGACGTATTAAGTAGACGCTGTCAAATACTCATTCAAACGATAACTCGTAACAAATAAGTGTGCGATTCACAATTTCATAAACAAACTTCACCGACTGCCGTCTTTAGATTAAGGGAGTAATGACTGTACAATCTGGTAGCTCTAGGCTTTGACTCGGACATGACAAAGTAATACAGTAGAACCTGTTTTTCTGCGATCCTTTTTTATGCGATTTTATTTTTGTGTGATTTTATACGTGCGATCTTTTTTTTTATGCGGTATATGAATTTTAACGATTTTGGCGCTTCTGTAATGTTTTCTATCAGTGTATCAGTGGTGAACAAAGAATGTTTGGGCACCCTGAAGATTTAGATTTAGCCTTTAATATTTTATAAATTGGATAAATACGTATTTGGTGTTAGTCAGATCTTGCGTTCCCTAGAGTCCTGCTCCGCCCCCAGCAAGGCAGAGGTGGTGGGGTGTACGTTACGCTACTGCAATGTACATATATACACTTCAAGACGTTCTGTTCATTTATTATAAACAATCTCCCGAGAATGCACGTTCAGTTGCTCTCTTTCAACGCACCAACAGCGTTCGCGCTTGATAGAAGACGAAACTTTCAATGACAGTGACATTATCAATAAATTGATAGATTATGAAAACGGACAAGAAGAATCGGATTCTTTGAGAGCGGATAGTATATATTCAGACATACAGCTTTCTAACAAATTGGAAACACATTTTCTTAAGATATCCGAAAGGTTGAAAATGACCAAATTCGGACAAGACCGATATTTTTGTTTTCTATTTTATTTAATACATCTATATTTTGGCTTTACAAAACATACTTTGTTTTGATTCTATGCTTCTTAGAGGCCAAGTTACAATCAATTTTATTAAGTTAGAAAAACCGGAAGTGGGTCTTTGATCTACCAAAAGTGGGCATTTAAATTGTTCAAAATCTATCATGGCGAGTCTGATCACACAAAATATTACAAATGTATTTCTATAAAACTTTTTGCACCTGATAAGTATGCTATTTTCTAGAGAATGTACTAAAATATTTCTTATTGTATGAACATTATTTGAGTTAGGGCATGTTATTTAAATAATGGTCTGATAAAGGCGTTATTTTTCTTATAACGTTTACTCAATCATCTCTAAAAGTTTCAAATTTTAATAAAACATTAATATTTTAGTACATTCTCTAGATAAATGCCTATAGATTGTTTTGGTAATTCTTTTACTAATATAAGTTTATTACTTTTTTCTCTAATTGCTTTGAAGTTTTACAAAAATATTGCTAAAATTTCACATATAATTGTGATTTTTATGAAATTCCGGCAATTTATTTTAAATATTAGTATTTATTGGTATTGAATCCTAAAAAGCCTTTATATGTTTAAATATGTTATTTTGTCAAAAATTACTCTGAACATGTTCGGATACCTTAAAATAGATACCAATTCCGAAAGGAGTAGGAAATTTCAAAAAGATCTTCGATCCAGCATGTCTAGTTATTGAAATTGTATCTTCAAGTAACGCAAGCGATTTTGAACTTATTTATGCCAGGAAGATGTGCGCTTTGGAATTACCATGAGTAGAAATGAATTATGTGAGTTCCTTTTGTGTGAAAACTTCTCCATGTATACGATGAGAAACTAAATGTTTTTAAAATGTTTCCATGCGTAATTTAATTATTTATTTTGTTATGGAAGTAATTTCTCACATAAATTTTGTAAATATTTGCCGTATTTTCTAAGAGCATTTATATATATATATATGCGCAGGGGTCCCTCCCTATTGCACAAAAAAAAATTCTGTAGCATTTCGACGAAGTTGTTTGTTATACGAAAGAATTTATGAAAAATTTTTGAATATTCTTTTTATGCGGTCCCTATATACCGCATAAAAACATATTTTACTGTACAGTCTTGACACTTCTATCCTATTTGACATATATTTCGAAATTTCCAGTTGTTTGGAGAATAAATCCGGGAATAACATTTAACGATTAAAGATAGTCGGATCATTTCTTACTGCGGTCGAATTGAGAGCGAGTTGAGTCCCCCTTCCAAGATCTCGAAGCTTTGGGCCAATCCCAGTCTCTGACCCCGTAGAATGATTTGCATTGAGTAGTTGTGTAAATTTATTAATTGAAAAATTTATAGTGTTGAGTGTAACTTGCATGCAAAAAATCCTATTTAAGTTAAATATAAAAGTTGTAATAAAGATTTTACAATGAATTTTCTGTATTTCTTAAAGATAAGTGTGAACTCTGCTATTGGTGCTGACAATATGCATTGTTTAACTTTTAACTAACTTAAATACATTAAAAATTATCCTTTCAGGGAAATTTGAAGTTATTTATTTGTAGAATTTCAGGATCATCATGATTCGCGATAATGATTTTTACAGGGGAACTAAATTATTTCATTTACAAAAATAATTAGCTAAAATATAATAAAACTACAAGACTTGATTCTTTTAGCCGTCATTTGTTTTCAGCTATCAGTAATTTATACTTGTTAATATTTCTTGCTAGAAATGAATTTGTCATATTTTGCACTGAACAATTCAGTGTCGATGGATTTGAAAATTTGATACCTATACTGGTTTAAATGACTGATTTATTTTTCTAACAAGATGCATATTTTTATTTTGATTATTACATAGTCTTTTTTGTATTGTATTATTCATATAACTGTTTTTTTAAAGTAGTACACATTGGTGTCATGTGCATTAAAAAAACTGCCGTTTATACATAGTTTACTTAATTTTACCTTTAATTTTAATTCTCAGTGTTTTTGAATATAATATACTGGTTTGTTGTAAAAGCTCGATTTTCAAGAACTTCCTTTTCTCTATGTGTCTGGGATAAATTTCTTCAGTAATATGTAATATGTTTTTCTATATTTTGACATAAGATATCTTATAGTTTTACTTGTGTTTTTAAGCCACGTACAAAAATAATATGCACATCTTTCAATTACTGTGCTAAGCAATTTTGAGTCTTTTGTGTTATTCTATTTTTTATTTGCTATTGTGCAGCAGTGCATACTATTACGAGGTATTAGGTATCAGTTACATTGTTCCGTTATTGTTACGAGGGTTCAAAACAAGTATTGTTTAAAAGGTGTTTTGATTAAAAGGAATTTTTTGTGCATTACTTGCTACTATATCAGTCAAATTTCATTGTTACGCATGGAAATTGGACACTGTTTTGATAATATTTTGCTTAAATCCTAACGCACATTTTGCTGTAATTCTTTATTTCGATTATCAAGCTGTTTTTCGTGTTTGTTGTTAAGTGAACAAGTTTATTTTGTTTTATGCAAATGTTTCAACGTAGTGTTCCATTTTCACGACTGATTGTGGCTATTATTTCTGACACTTAGAGTGGATTCCTTATTTTAAAAAATGAGAGATACATTGTTACCATACATTAAATGCCTATCTCATGCCTTTATTTCATAATAACATTTACATCATCCCGGATAATGTTATCAAGATATTAATCCAACATGCAGGTGCACCGATTTTTTAAAACAATGTTCACTTTGACTGACTTTACTTATGTTGTTACTCCGTCAAACATCTGCAACTGTCTATACTCCAGCTTTTGACTAAAAATTTGCAAACGCTCAATATACGTAAGGTTACTGTTTCAGAGATATACTGTCTCTTCCATATGAAAGAATTCATGTCGAGAGGACAACTTGTATTTGTTGAATGTATTTCGAAATAACTTTTTCCTGTTATCCTTTACTAAACTGCTACTTATAAAATGTGCAACACCATAAGGGAACCATCTGAATGAAATGAAATTTACAGCAAATGTCAATAATTGATGTTATGCAAAGTATTAACGCTTCAAAGCCACCACGCATGCGTGGGAAGAGCAACGCCCTCTGAACTGATGCTGAAATTGTATAAATAGAAGGCTGTAACGGGGAAATCATGCATGGTTATTTGTTAGCGGTGAGCTTTTAGTGGGACCTAATTATGCCTCCACTACGAAATAGGGTGAAATTTCAACAACTAAAGGAGTTTGAAAGGAGTAGAATCATCGGCCTTCGTAAAAGAGAATTTTTGCTGTCTCGCAATAGCAGTTTGTCTGCTGCGGAACTGTTCCAAAATGATGCGAGTATGAAAGCAATGGACCGACGAGCACCGGACAACACGAAAAACTGCGAGTAGACGACAGATGGTGACATCAGCGTGGAATAATGTAAACCTGGCCCGCATGGAGGTGAATGATCGTACATCTTTCTCCAGGTAGTTGGCGGTACGTTACTGCTACAGGTGTATTAGTGTCTACTTCGTCAATTCGTTGACTTGTGCTACACCGTAGACTACGGGCAAGGATTCCGTTATATAGGTTCTCCCTCAGGCCAAACCCTCGACGGCTGCGGCTGCAATGGGCTTAAGAACACAGAGCCTGGCGGGCTGATTGGCAACAAGGTGACTTTTCTGACGAATCCCGCTTTAATTTGTGGAACTATGATGACCGCATTCATGATCCCTTTCTAGAGTTGCTCCTTCCAGAGTGCATCATGAAACCTCATACTGACTGAACACCTTAAGTTATAGTCTGGAGCGTAATTGCGTATTATGGACGTATCGTATCAGCTGTTACGAGTTGAGGGTAATCTGAATAGCAACAGGTACGTCCATGAAGTGCTCTAGAGCCTGAAGTCGTTCCCTTCCTTCAAGGCATCCATATTTCAACAGGAAAATACCCACCCAAATTTTTTAAGGAATGTTCGAGACTACTTTTCAGCCCAACGCATGCCAATTCTTTCCTTGGTCTGCTTATTCTCCGTATATGTCGCCTGTTAAACATGTATGGGATTTGGTTAATCGGCATCTCGCTCGTGATTCGCGTCCTACAGCTTCAAAAGACGAACTTTGAGGTGCATACAAACAATATGGAACTCTCTTCCGCAAGTAGACAAAAAATTTCTTTGAAAATTTATTCCTTTTTTTTTTGTACCAATACAAGTCGTTTATGTATTAGATTTAATTTCATTCTGGTGTGTCTTTCATGGTGTTGCATTTTGTACAAACAGCAGTTTATTATTGTTATTATCACGTATCCTAATATCCATCTCCAATTTTTCCGTCACAAAATGAGAAGCAGCCCAACGCAGTGAAAAACAATAAAAACAATCACCAAAGGTACAGTCAATAACACTCAAAGAAAAACAGTTTAAATTAGAAAGAGCGCATATTGAACATCCCCAGTCAGGGGTATGCCAGGACTAATAAGAAGAAAAGAATCTGAATCTGTCACTCAAATTCTGTTTACAGGTAACTTTGTGGTGGACTCCCACAGTGGTTAGTCTAAATCAGGTTACGCTGACTGCTCTCAGGAAAGAACTATAAGCTCTTGTTCACTTATACAAAAGGCCGTTTAATTTATTTTATATGTCGCCAAGACATAAGTGGATCTGGTTGCGTCATATTTCCTGATCTGAACTGAGAATTTTAGTACTTTCGGGCACCTTTAGTTTCTCACTGATATACGAACCCAAGACGGGATTTTTTTGAAGGACATATCTTAAACCTCTCAAGGTGTTTCTGCTACTTAAAGGGGGAATACTCCTCTACATCATCTCCTCTACCTCTTTTAGTCAAAAGTCTTGTTGGAATTTTGACTGATACTATCCTCTACACCCGTTATTTTATTCAAAACCCTTTGGATCACCCTATATATTAATTTCGGCATATTTTTTCAACTTTAGTTCTTCATTTGATATTTATTTTTAACTGTGTTCTATGTAAATAAATTTTGCTTTGCTTAAAAATTCGTCCATTCACAATTTGTTTATCAGCCATTACTGATTACTTAATCGTAATAATGAATTGATGAGTGAAAGCAGTCAAACAAATCTGATATTTTCATAATTTATTTTAATTAAACTACACAATTACAATGTACTTCTGAACGCATTAGATGTCAATCACAATATATATCATTTAATGACCACTGAACAGAACATAAATAAGGTAATCATTACTTAAAATCATGTTTCATATTACGAAGAGCAAATTCATTTTGTCATTTAATTTTAATTATATTTCTCTAATATCGTATAAAAATGTAATATTCAGTTGGAAAGTTCTTTCTGTGTTCTTTTTAATAATAATTTTGAAATCCACTTCTACAGTTCTTCTTCTCAGGAATTATGGGGGAAATATTTACAGAATTTTTATTTATAATATTAATTCTTTTTCAGCTACGATCTGAAAAAAATAATGAAATCACAAAATAGATACCTCCAAGTCAAAAATTCAAGGTTTACAAAATGATTAAAATACATTAATTTTTAATATAATTTGTTATATGTAGAAAATTTATATAGTTGGGCTCAAACTATTAAATAAATTCATTATAGATTTTTAAAATATTGAAAATAACACTTGTAAACTGAGCAAGAAAGCATTTTGTAATAAATACTTGGTATTCTTATTCAAAACAAATAAATTATTCAAACAAACAGCATAAAAATTTTCACTATAATTGTAAATATGAATGCTTTTAATAACTTTTGTTTTTATCTACAAGCCAAAAAGAATTTCTACATCTTGAAATTAAATAATTCTTAAAATTATTTAATTACACAAAAAAAAGATTTGATGTGTCTTTTTACTTTACTTTAAGCTATTATTTTTGTCTAGTGAAACAATTTTAAGTTTATTTATTTTCAATAATTTTAAGATCGAAATACCTAATTTGAAAATTAACTATTTATGACCCGCATAACTTAAAATGCAAGTTATTTTTTTTTTTAGAATTATGAAAGTGTTTTGCTTGTAGAATATAATAAAACTCAAAATTACACACATTACATGATGTGAAAGTTCGAGTTTACAATGCTCTCTCTTAATTTTGAGACGTAGGTTTAAGACTTGAACACTTTGAACGTATATATGAAGAGAGACAGAATTTAAACAAATACTAAAAATTGTAATATTGAATTGATGTTCAATGTGGTCCATAATAAATAAAATTAAGTTAGATACAAATAAAGCTAAACACAGATCAAATTACAGAAGGTATATATATAACAAATACTTATCTGATATATATCATTTCAAAATACTCTTTAAATTTCCAAAAAGAAAAAATTAAAGCTGTAACATATAGAATAGCTTTGTTGTGATTCTAGAGAAATCGTTCTAGAATAAAATAGATACAGTGCTTTCGAACACAATTCAATGCAAAATATTTCTCTTTATGTGGATCATCAAAGAACCAATTTGTTTATTTATTGAAGTCACATTTAGAGGCTTAACTAAACTGTTGGTTGTAAAAAATGCAACATCATGAAGGAATCATCAGAATTAAATGAAATTTAATGCACAAAGGACTAGTATTAGTACAAGTAAAAGACAAAATTTTAAAGCAAACAAACAATATTAAATGTCCAAATCAGCATTTGGTGTAGCCATCACGCTGCAATAAGTGCTGCTATACGACGTGACATGGAGTCAAACAGATTTTGAATGTCTGTTTGTAGAAGAAAATTTCATATTGCTGGTAAGCGCATCAAAAGTTCGTCTTTTGAAGCTGCAGTACATGGATCACGAGCGAGACTCCGACCAACCAGATCCCACATGAGTTCAATAGGTGATACTTCCGGTGAATAAGCAGACCAAGGAAAAAGTTGCATGTGTTGGACTGAACAGAAATCTCGAAGTCTTTGCAACATGTAGGCGTGCATTATCCTGCTGAAAGATAGCTCCAGGGATGCCTTAAAGAAAGGGAACGACTTCGGGCTGTAGCACTTGTGCTCATGAGCCCATTACAGACGCAGCCGTCGTTGGTTCACCGTGAGGGGGATCCTGTATAAAGGCACCCTTTCACGCAATCCACGGTGCAGCAGGCACCAACGAATTGACGAAACCGACATTAGTACACCTGTAGCAGTAGACCAACGTGCTGCCAACTGCCTGGATGAAGCTGTACGGTCATTCACCGCCATGCAAAGCAGGTGTTGATCGTCACGCGCTGACGTCACCTTCTGTCATCCTAGGCGAGTTTTTCGAGTTGTTCGGTGCTCGTCAGTCTACTGCTTCCAAACTCGCATCACTGTGCAACCGTTCCGCTGCACACGAGCTTCTATTGTGCTATAAGAAAACCCTCCTTCTAGAAAACCGATAATTATCCCCCGTTCAAACTCCGTAAGTTGTTGGAATTTCTCCTTATTTCGTCGTGGAGGCATACTTAGGTTTCACTAAACGTTCGCCACTAATAAATAATCATGAACTATTTTCAACATCACGCTACAATCCTCTATTTTTACGCTTTCAGCGTCAGTTCAGAGTGCACTGCACACGCCACGCATGCGCGGTGGCTCTGAAACTTTACTATTTTACGTAACATCCCATAATTGATATTTGCTGCGAAGTTCATTTAAGTCTGATCATTCCTTCATGGTGTTGAATTTTTTACAAACAGCAGTGTAGAACTACTATTGATGGACCACTTCATTTAAACTACAATTAAATGATGAGGGTGAATCTGAGGTGCCATTTTACACTCCAGACTTTCATATCACGCTAATGTGAGGATTCTATTAAACATTTAACATGTATCAATTCCTCTAAACGTTCGATTTAACGTTTATTAGTTCTTCTGAATGACAGATATTTATCGGTGTTGGCACTTAAACCCAAACTCAACAGAAGCAACGTTGTCAATGACCAAACTAATGCGGCTTCATTAAAAAAAGTGTATTATTGTTACTTTAAAGTTTTCAAAAAAAGGAGATACTACAAGGTCTATTCAAAAAATATCCGACCTTTGACCAAAAAAAATATCCTAGTTTCTCTGTAGAATTAGGATGAAATTCGAAGTAAGCCTCTTGCAACTTCTCACACTTAGCCCAGCACTTCTTTCACTGCCAAAAACACTTCTGGGAAGCTTTTTTGGAATGTTGTTCAACTCCGCCGTAGCGTTCTATCTTATTTTATCTCTACACTGAAACCGCTTGATTATTTCAATGACATTTTCATTTTTGGAAATATCCAGAAGTTGAAATAAGCCAGGTTCCGCGTTGATAATGTCCAGTAGGTCCTTTGAAACTGCAAGATGGAGTTCTGCTGTTTCACCAACTTAACCCTTGGAATTAAGTTTGCAGGCGCTCTTTGCATAAACACACAAAATTGCCTGTGGAGAACCTGTAATCTCAGCTTATCCAGCAGTCTGTCGTACGGTTAAACGACGATCTTTTTATTGCTAGACTTTTCCATTCCTTAAACAATAGTTGCATTTCGAGTGCTTTTGTGGCCTTCCAGAACGCTGGTCACTGTCTACCAACGTCAGGATACTTTTGAATCGGTTAAACTTCTTATTTTGTACGATCCCACACAGCATCATCTCCAAACACTTGCTGAATCTTGTGAATAGTTTCACTGAGAAAATCACCAAACTTTTGACAAAAAAATATGATGCGGTACCTTTACTAAAGTCATTCAGTCATCTTTTTTGAGAAATACAAAAGTGACGAATACGTATACTATCACCTCGACCGCCTGTAGAAAACGACTGGTACACTGGAGCAAAGAGAAAAAAAATTCAAGCATATGCATTGAGTTGTCACCTCCCATTGTGCACAGTGGTGCCATTTTAAAATCTATACTTTGTGTGTGAAAATTCAAGGTCAGATATTTTTTGAATAGACCATGTTAGGTACTAAATGAACGGTTAAATTTCGGTATGCAAACTTTTTTTTCCCAAATAAGCATTTTTTGTCATATTTTAACTAGATCCCTGAGCAGTTTCAGAGAGATTTTTCTAAAACATTTGCTAGAGAGAAGCAATTAAATAGAGTTGCCTAATGCTTTCAAAGGCTGAAGAATCTTTTCTATAATGATTTATTTTACTTTATTGTTCACCTATTTTCAATTCCTAAATTGTAAAAAAAAAAAATAGTTCTTTTTCCTGGGATAGGAATTCGGAAATTTTAGTTATGGAAAGCTGTACTAACCTAATGAGGTGTCAACCTTTGAATTATTCGAGAAATGGTTCCGAAAATCCTTTGCAAAATATTCCTAAAGCTTTCAAATATGGAAGTCTCATGAACAATAGGTTCTGACATTTCGCCTGAATGTTCTTCTGACATTTCTGAAAAGAAATTGTGAAAAAAAAAACATTTTTTTTGTTTACTTTCTATATTTCGATTATAAACCTACAACTTATTCAAAGTTATTACATTTAAAAATGAATTTAATTCCTCATCAAAAAAATAAACTCATAAACGATACTTAACTCAAAAACATATCTTTCATTTCTAACTTAAGTTCAGTTTCAATTTGCGTTATAACTTAAGAAACTTTGGTCACTAAAATTTTAAACCTTGTATAGCCAACACATAAATATTCATATATTTTTCATGCTTTCTCATGACACCAGATGAAAACTTTGAAGAAAAAAACAGAGATAACATGAAATAGCACCCAATTTATAGCTTATAGTTATCTATTTTAAAGATTGTATTAATTCATCTAGAAAATAACGACTTTACATCTCCCATACCATAGGTAGATATAATTTTAGAATTTATCACACACATTTTACTTTTTGTTTTAATTGTCATCTACAGTTAAATCAAAATATAACAGCAGTATCAGTAGTTTTTCTGCACTCTAGGATTCGAAAAACAGCTTTGCAAAATTTGTACATGCAGTATTGTTATTTTTCTAATTCCAGCAATACACCATTTAAAAATGACCCCCTAATACGCATTAAAGTGTTCAATAGATTTAGCTTTTAGGAGAAAGAAAACTTCAAGAATTCATGTGTACACAGGTGTAAAGTTAGGGGTGATAATTTTACATTACCTAAATTAAACGATAAACTTACCTTATTTGGATGGCTTACAATACCTAGTTGTGCCATAAATTCGGAAATTAAAATTTGTGATCATCTGTTGTGACTCAAATGCTGTAGAAGATTTTAAATTTCATCGAAGTTCATCTGCAATATTTTTCAAGATACTGTATTCTTCCGCTCAAATTGCACTAAATCAGTCAAAGCTACAGGAACACATGCACCGAATTGGTGTAGAAAAACACTCCTGACTGCTCTCTGTGTCTTAAGTGTGAGGATATGTGTTTTAAGGTGACAAAGTCCGATTCAATTGACAAAAATCGGTCAAAAAATCTAATCTAATTTTTTAGCCTAAATTATTTTTATATACTTTTCTACGAACTCACAAAGTTTGAAAACTCTAACTTTAAAAAACGAAGAGTTCTGATAACTTTTATGTTCGTTTTTATTCATATTCCAATGGCAAATCAAAAGTTTAAACTGACTTACCTCGAAAAGATAAAATAACTAGTTTGTCTTCATTTAAAATGCTAGGAATTTTTTTCCATTGTGATAGTACTTGGAAATTTTTTTCACTTGTTTCAAATAGTACATAGAACAAAAGTTGTTCTGTATTTTTCAATCAAGGAAATACTTATTTTTTAAAAAAATAATTGATTTAGAATTAACACATTTTTTAAAGAATATTCAATAAGCAGTCATAAACAGAAGTTTTGTACGAATGCCAACCATGTTATCACAAAATTCATACCCACTTTTGTAATACAAAGCTTATCGTTCATGTAAATCAAATTTCATACATGTACGTCAATTTTTGTACGTGGAGAGAGAGAGAGAGAGAGAGTTAGTGTGTGTGTCATTTTAAAATCACTTCTTAAGTTTCCATTTTTTCCCTTAAAAATTAAATGGTTAGCTTTTTTATGAAATTTTGAGCACAACATCTGTTTTATATCATAAATATACATAGGAGGCAACCAAAAAAATTATGAAAATCATTAAATTAAAAAATTTTATGTAAATCGTACCATGTCCTCTTAATAATCTGACAGTTTGTGCTTCCCTAGTCAACACAAATTTTAATTTTGACTTTTTATCTTTTGACAACTATTCTAAAAAATTGGGACTGCTAGTACGGAAATGGCAAATATAGTTCCTTCCTGGATGTAATGTAAAAAAAATAATAATAAATAGTTAGAGCTTTAACACTTTGAACAGAAGTGCGCAGCAGATATTTGTCTGCTTCAAAAAAGAGATTTTTAAAGCTTTTAAACATTTATACATTTAAAAAGTCTTCCATTTATGGAACACTTAAGTCAAGTCAGTTAGCTAAATATCTTCTGCTTATCGATTTTGAGTTTTTGATACTTCTGAACTCTCCAATTCATGACCTTTCTAGGGAAATAACATATTCGCCATTTTATAAATTAGAAGTATGTCAAAATGACTTTAAAAAAATTATCAGTTGGTGCACTACGCCCACTTCGACAGTTAAAATTGTCAGTATTAGCCTTTTAAACAGTTACAAAGAATAGTATAATAAATATAAGTTTCTCTCTCTCTCTCTCTCTTAGATTTGCTAAAAAAACTTTTGGAACTAAATTTGATCTAATGCTCATATGAACCGATGCATAATAAAGATAATATTTGTAGAATATTCATAGCAAGGTAAAAACAATGATTAGTAAGTAGTACAGAATGTTTACTTTGACAAGGTAAGATTTTTTATAAAAATTACTGTTTTTCTAAAAATTTTATTTTTAAAATTGTTTGTGTTATTTTACCTAAACCTCTACTGTGTGCATGTATATATACTTGTGTATACTAAAGTGAAATTTTTGAAATGTTTCTCTAAAGCATTTAGCTAGAAAACAGATGTCGTAACAAAAAATTACAATTTTAATTAAATTTCTAAATATGTTATACAAAACTTATCTTTAAAAAAAACTGAACAATTTATTTATCAAATTTCGCTTTAGTATAAAGATAAAGGTTTATTTAATATACAGACAAAATCTTGAGTCTTTATGTTTAATATAGTCTCTGAGAAAAAGTTACAAAAGACCTATTGTCATTTTCGTTGCAAGAAGCTTGTTACGTACATAAAAAATAAATAAATTTTAGATTTAAAAAGAAAAAAAACGGTCTTCTTGTGGTTGTTTTAGAAATCACTTGTTTAACACATATAGAAACTTCAATTAAGATACTTTATGAAGTTGTTAGTATGTGAACATACAAATCCATAATGAAAAAACTTTTGAAATGTATAATCCCATATTCCCAAATTATTACTTTTACATACTGATACACTATTACATGGCATTCATGATGTTTAATGGTCAACTCATTTTGATATAAGTAATGCATCAAAACTGAAAATTCATGCAAAATTGATACAGAATTTGAGGAATATCATGTAAATGCTACAAAATATCTCGTTAGACAAAAACTGAAAAATGCTATGTATGTATTTTCTAAGCAATTTAAATAAAGAAACAAAAAAGTCTTAAAATAAATTGAGAAGATAATGTTTAATAAAATGGGGCAAATACATGTTGCAATTCATAATTCATTTTTTTTATGATGAAGTGACATTTCATATTAAAAATACAATTTCCTCAAAATGTTTTTAAAACTATATGTACCCTTTTCTCAGACACTACTACATAAATGCGCCTGCAATTTTTACTGAATATTACTGATATGTAACTATATATACTGAAGTGAGTTTTTTAAGATATTCCTAAAATATTTACTAAAGCCTAGAAATTGTCACAAAAAAATGACAACTTTTAATAAATTCATAGTGATGCTCAGTAAACATTTGTTTTTGAAGAAACTAAACAATATATTTGAAAAGCCTCAATTTAGTACAAATATAAATGTTTATTTATTGTACAGACAAGTTTTAAAGCTTTAGTTTTCAAAAGTTTCTCCATAAAAAGTACATAAATATAGCTGAAATAGCGAAAGGGATACAGGATGCTCCATAAACACATGGTATACGTTAGGGAGTGATAGAACACAATCATACAAGCAGAATTCTATGGTTGGTAGTTATGCACAAAAGGCTATGCATAACTATTATGTAAAGGCAATTGATAATCCACACGCCACGAGTTCAAGATCATACCAACAGCATTCCCGGATAAATATCTAGACTGATATCGTGACAGGATTATAATTTTCGACAAATTACCAAAATAGGTTTTCATATCTTATGTTTCGGCAAGGGGAGTAACTTAACTATTCAATCTTTTCCTAGGACACATCCCACAATGGCTGTATTTCAAACACAACAGGAAACCAGTCCACCAGAGTGTGGATGTGTGGAATGCACTGGAATTGAAAAAAATGTATTCAGACTGGTTGAGGCTGATTGGGTGTCCATGTACCAACTAGTTTTCTCTAATGAATTGGTCTAATCACCTGGCCGGACCACTTAGATAATTTATCAAAACTGGATTCCTTTTCAATGAACGGTAGTGGTTTCATCAATGGTGTGAAGCCTGCATTATTATTTCATGCAGTTTTTAGAATGTAGGGTTAAATTTAATTTTAATAATCATTTCAAGATGTAACATGTATCGCTCACTAGGGCTTTATTACTTGAGCTCCTGCAATGGATTGTATGGAAGCCTGTGCTTTTCTAGTCATGTTCTCTCATCCTTTCATATGTGTACCATGAGTTTAAGAAACCTCTGCATTAGAATTAGAAATAACACTAAAGGTATAGTAGGAACCTAAATTCAAAAGGAAATATTATTTAGAACATTTATGTATTACAACAACTTAATGTATTCTGATTACATTGTTGTAATACATACATGTTACATTGTATTAACTAATGATAGCGTAAACTTTATGCTATGTTGAAAAAGTTTACATTTTACCTATACGGGCGTACATTAGGCCCAATTTGTTTGTGTTTATTCTCAGTCATAAATATTTTATAACCCTTTTTTTATTTATTTTGAGTTTATTTACAGATAAAATAGTGAGATTTTTAATTTTTTTTAACTCTTCCCTATCTTTTTTTTTGCTTCCCAGCCATCGCCCTTCTGCTTTCCTTACAAATCACTTTTTATACAAGTAGTGTTGATTTTTAAAAGCTTGGGAAGCAATAGAATTCTTGAATTTCAAATTTATTATGTCCCTCTACCATGATCCTTGATACATTTTTATGACAGTCAGTATTTGAAGTACACATCAGCAGTCCTGTATACTCAGAACATTTTTTATCAATGTTATCTTGAAGTTCTTCAGCAGAAACTAATGTGCATGCTTTATTCGCTTCTGAACATGCTATCTTCCACTTAACAGGTCTATTCCTTCAAAAAACTTTTGCACCATGCCGTTTGAAAAGAGATAATTCAATATTGGCACGGAATTATCAGTTACAGGTTCATTTTCGGACTTTAGAACTGACTGTTCGCTAAAAGGCTGAATTTCGAACTTGAAGAAGTTGGGTGAAGGTGTCGGATCAAGGACAACATTCATAATATCGCGCGCTCTGTAAAATAAGAACAGAAAACAGAATAAATCAAATACAGCCAAATCAATAAAAATAAATAAAAACGAAAAATTCCAAAAAATAATAAATTGGAATTTGTACTAGTACATACCGATCCTTCGTTGTAGGTGGAGGCAATGTACACCCTTCAGTATTGTTACAACGAATGAAGGAAGATGTTGTTTGATTGGTTTCTTCCTCTGTAGTGAAAATATCTGTCTTCTCATTATCCTCTTCATTGGATAAGTTATCAGAATCATCTGTTTCATCTGAATCAATTTCATTTTCCTCTTCAGATTGATCACTCAGCTCTTTCGAAAGCTTTCTGATCTTTTCTGCAGTAAGACCACGCTTACTAGGAGCCATATTGCACTACACATCGTCCAAAAATACTAAATTTATTTTTATATATTTATATGCTTATTAGTGATATGGGCCCATTCGAAATAGTCATGCAAGATATCACATTTGCTTCTCCCTCCCTCATTTAAGAAAAATATATTGATATAAATCTGAAAAAAGTATAAACTAAATAAATTTATCTGCTTGAGGAATACTTAAGAAATAATTTTTCTGCAAGTCCATGAAAGTTATCTAAGAATAAATTATAGAAAGGTATTTATCAGACCTCTTTTTAGAGCAGGAAGGTTAGTGTTGAATTATGCATCTTTTTTCTCTTTTAATATAACGCTTTTATTTTCTGTCAGTATAGTAACTTATATTTATAGCAACACATTTGCTGATGTCTCTAAACAATATATCTTGATTTTTATGGAATTTTTTTAATGTCAATGACATTTCTTAATCTAATGTACCTTGGTATCATAAATGTATTCCAAAAAAAAAAAATTCCAGGCAATCAAAAACAAAATGTTTTAAAAGCAATTGAATGAAAACTTCAGAGTGAGGGTCTGGAAACATTCCATACCCTTTATTGCAAGCGAGTATCTCCAGGATATTTTAAATAATAATATAATAAACACTTTACAAAAATGCACTTAAGCAAAAATGGTTAAAATTATCTTAATATATTCTTACCTGCATTTGAAGAGCAGTTGTATAGTTTATTGATTCTTTCGAGGTCTCTCTGAGAGAATCCCTCTCTGTTTCCCAAAGTTACATTGGCCTTTAAAGGCACAAGAGTTGGTAGACTGGTATTTTTGGCAAAAGCAAAAGCATCGTAATGCATCAAGGATTGGTAATCGTATTCAGAATCTAAAGTAGTCACAACATCAGTAGAAAACTTTTGGAAATTTTTTTCGGCACCTCAAAAAAAAAGAAAGAAAACGAGTTATTTCGTTGCATTTCGAAATTAATCTGAAAATATAGTTTTAGATTAAATTAATCTGTTGATTATTTTAGAAAAAAATGGTTATCTCTTGTGAAACGTCCTTGATAAAGAATAAGGAACTCATTTGTAATTTTAGCTAAAGTTTGTTATAAAATGTGATGTATTTTGCTTGCATTCCAAACTGCAATTTTTGTTAACTTATCATTGAGTACAGGGTGATTTTACCGATCAATCATTGAACTTTATTGTCAGAGGTTTCATTATTGAAAATAACCATAGAAAAAACTATACAAGAAATGTAAACTATTTAGAGCCCCCAAGAGCTCGATTTAACAATCACAATGGCACCAAACTTGGTATGGATAATAACATTGACATGGGAAGTAAAATTCCGTTAAAAAGATTTAATTCCAAAAATCGCCTAAAGGGGTATATATATGACGCTATTGTAGCTTATTAAGGTATCCGACTACGTTTGGAAACGTGATTTTGCAAAACGCATAAATGGATAATTTTCATGATATTTAGTGTCACTGAGATTAGAATATATGCAGACATAAAAAAATTTATTTAAATAAAATATTTTGGCAAAAAATTAACTTAGAATAATCTTTTTTCCAAATGTTCTTCTTTTGTGAAAAATGGTTCTATTGTAATAATATTTTGCCTGTATATAGCTCAAACCTCTCCACAGAGGCTCAACTAGAATTTTTGAAATATATAAATTAGAAGTGGGTTTATTCACATATTTTACGACAACAGAGAGGAGCAATTTTAATAAAAAAAACGCCAATAATGATTTCAATGGGTGGTAACTCTGACAATATATATATATATATAATGTGAATTTTTCAAAAATTCTAGTTGAGTCTCTGTAGAGAGGTCTGAGCTATATACAGGAAAAATATTATTATAATAGAGCAATTTTTCAGAAAAGGAGGACATTTGGAAAAAAGATTATTCTAAGTTAATTTTTTGCCAAAATATTGTATTTAAATAAAAAAAATGTGTCAAAATGTCCTTAAAACAATTTTATGCATGTATTCTAATCTGAGTAACACTAAATATCATGAAAATTGTCCATTTATGTGCTTTTTTAAAATCACGATTCCCAACGTAGTCGGATACCTTAAACTGAGAATCAGCAGAAAACACGGGTGCGGAAGCCAAATTTAAATGCATGCTTTCATATGCGACAACCATGCCAGTAGTTTGATCTATAAAAACTTGTAAAACAGCTCGTAGGAGTATTCTCAGTTGAAGTGAGCCATCTCAAATGAATATGCGACTCACATTACCAGAACGAGCTGCATTGGTAAAGCACTTTATTATCTAATGCAGGATACTCGACCTGAAGCCCACAGAGCCTTTTTAATTGGCCCGGTTATGGCCTATTGCTGTGAGAAATTTACTTATTTAAGAGCATGGTATTAAAAATTTGGTGGGAAATTCTTTGTCAAGAAATCAAGTATATCAATTTTATTGTCAGTGTAGTACGGGTAGGAATTGATATTCTTTTTCTATTTGAGACGTTTATGGTTATTGATAACACAAAATAGTGGAGTAGCGACAGTTTTATGGGCGGAACTAATTTTGAACTATCTTGCAAAAATATTCGAAGGGAAAAATATTCGAAGAAAATATATCGTTTAAAGACGACTGAGAGGTTGAAAATTTTGCAGTGAAAATTCAACATGGGGGGGGGTATCAGTATTTGTTTGATTTGTCATGAAAGTGCCGCATTTAAAAATACCAATAAAGAGGGATCATTCGATGACACTTTTCCTCGAAAATCTCTTTCAAGAGGTGATAAATAGACTTTCTTGAATAATCTTTGCAACAGTAACAAAGTGTTTTGCCGGTGGTAATATCACAGCGGTTAAAAAGACATCCTACAAAGTTTGTCTTATAATTATTAATCATATGAAACCATTTACTGATGCAGAAATTGTGAAGGAGTGTTTCTAAAATGCTTCTAATTTAGTGTTAGTGACAAAAATAAAAAATAATAGTTAAAAAGAAAGCAAAAAAGGAGGAAAATATTTTGATCAATTTTCCACATTTTAAATTTCCGATGTTAACTTGGTCTTACAGAATTTCTCCTCCCCCTCCCCTCCCTTGTTTATCCTCATGTTGCGGCCCGAGTGAAATAACTAACATATGTATCCGGCCCAAGTGAAATAATAGTTTACATATGTATGCGGCTCAGCAGAAATAAAGGTTGAGTACCCCTGTCTTATTCACTCACCGCTTCTCATGAGCGAAGAACCTGACAAGTTACACAAAGGGCTCTGTCGCTTAATGCTTTAAAAAAAACGAATAAAAAGTTTGAAGAAACAGAATCATTCGGGCAGAGGACGTAAACCTGTTCCAGAAGAGGTTATTATAGATGTTCAATCTGTAATCGTCGACGGATCACTGGGAACGATTTTTGATACACATACCTCAAACAGGCGAATAATTTTCAAATTTGTGGCTAAATACCACTGCATATGGTTTTTGTTAAACCACAAGTGTTAATGGTTTTAATAATAAAGAAATATGATTTATTCACAAGAAATAACCAGCGATAAAAATAACTCATATTTGCATCCAAAGAATAGTCCATGATATCCCAATGTAATCTCTCTTTGAACTATTCATAATAATATTAATTTTACCGATAATTAAAATATAAATTAATTACCATAATGTGTGGTACAATTATAATTAATTATTAATTATACAAAGATATCAGTTACAATGACTATAATTTCTAAGATTAGAAAAAACGTGAGAATTCCAAAGTGATAAGATTTCAATTATTCTAAGAATTGTAAAAACCAAATATTCAAACTTCGATTCAGTCGAATTACTATAATTCAAACATTTATAATTCGAAATTTTAGATAATATACAAATTTTTTGTCAGGTCGTTAGAATTCTGCGTCAAAACATTGACAAAAAATTGTAGGTAATTCGGATTATTTTTGTTTTATTTTTCTTTATATTTAACACTATTAAATATTTCTATTATTGTTTTTGATTCATGATTAGTTTATAAACTTCTTGAAAATATGTATAAATAATATATGTTTCAGTCATAACTAGCTATAGTTTTTCACTCAAAGGCCAGCTGTGATAAACTGATGCTATATGTGGTTGGAAAGAAAATTCGTGTACACGCCCAAATGTATGTGTGTTTTTTTCCTATCTCTCTCTCGTCTCTCACTCTTTTTTCTATCTCTATCTTCTCTCACTCTATCTTTCTCTCTCTCTCTCTCTCTTCTCTTGCTCTCTCTATCTTTCTCTCACAATCTGTATCTTTCTCTCTCTTCTCTCACTTTCTCGCTATCTTTTTCTCAATCTCTCTTTCTTCTCTCACTCTATCTTTCTCTCTCTTTTCTCACTCTATCTTTCTTTCTCTTTCACCTCCAGTAACGAACATGTAATTCACATCGTTTTCACTAGCGAACATCTCATTCACTTTCGTACAGAGAAAAAAACGGTAGATTCTTTTTTGGTCATATATTGTATTAAAGATCTTTTATTTGTATTTCTAAAGAAATATTAGAATCATCATTTAAAATTCTTTTTTCACTTACCTTCTATAATATTGTCCCATTTAACTTCAATAAATTCGTCTCTATCTGGCCTATTTTGTTCATGAACAAATCCCAGAACATGCATTAATTCGTGCAGTATAGTCGCTTTCTCATAGCAACCATCGCTTATTAACACCGTACTAACATTTGTCACAGATTTTCCAACCACCGAGCTACACCTGTAAGATAAAATACTGCATTTAAATAAAAATTTAAATAACATACATTTAAATAAACTTCCTTTTTCAAAATTAAGGGCAATTGAACACGTATATATGAACATCTTATTCTAGACGGAGATAAAAAAAAACAGAGGGAGGGATTCTAATCTCATTTTGGATAACCTGCTAATTGCAACAACTTAATCGAGGTATTTTGAATTTAAAATACGAGTATCTTAAACGGAGTACAAATAAATGTTTCCACAGTTTCCACAGATAGCCCCACCAGTAAGTTATGGGTGAAATTTATGGATGTAAAACGTCATATCGTAAACTTGGACATCTGTAAACATCATAATTGTGAAGTATAACTGATTTTGTATCAGCATTGTATAATTTTTTTCGAGCGAAAATGTCGAGTTTCGAGCCTAATAAGCGTCAAGCGAAAACTTTCGATTCATTTCTTTACTTTGTGACAGGGTTTATTGGGTTTTCATACTAATCCTCTTGGCGTCAAAATTGAATTATTTCATAGCCAATCCTCTCAAGAAGAAACCTCGATATTCAGATTAGTTAGTAGATATATAGGGAAAGTTTAGTAATCGCGAAAAAGAAGGAGAAAAGAAGCTGAGATGCTGAACGTCGTGAGCTTATGGTAAGACATTAAACTTAGAAGCATAGTTATAGAACGGGCTTTAGCAAGTTAAAGATATTAAGGAAGATAAAAATTCATAGGATAACTTTGATTAAAGATAAGTGTTTAAGATTCCAAACGCTAATTACTTAGAATTTAGGAATACGTTATATCACTCCTGATTGCCTCCCTATAGTAAGACTTGTTGTTCAATATATTTAGACAATAATAAATAGAACTAATTATAGCTAACTTGGGTGATCAATCATTTCCTCCTACAAATCTAGGTCACGTAGATGAAGAGATGGTACCCCCAGGCAGGGGATATCACAACTTTGAAGAAATATCCAGAAAATGCGCATCGATTGCTTGTAGAAGCTCCTTTGAGTGAGAAAAATTCTCGTGTGAGTGGTTTCAAAAGTTCAAGAATGGTGAACTTGACGTCGAAGACAAAGAAAGTAGCGGGAGGCCGAAAGTGTATGAAGACGCAAAATTGGAAATATTAGTGGACGAAACTTTCTCAAACGCAAGAAGAACTTACACTTACATTAAGAGTGATTCAAGAAGCAAATTCACTTCGTTTAAAATCATCGAGAATGGTTCAAAAGCAAGGAATTTGGGTATCTTACCAAGTGAAGCCGAGAAACTTTGAGCGCCAATTTTGCACACGTGAAATGCTGCTTGCAAGGTATAAACTCAAGGGTTTATTGTCTCGTATAGTCACTAAGGATCCATTACGATCCCCACTAAATGGATCCACTGCGATAATCCAATGAATAAGAAATCGTGGAGACCACTTGGGTCCACGACTTCCACATCAACAGCTAAGCTAAGCCGAATATTCATGGAAAGAACTCATGTCATGCATTTGGTGGAATCAGCCAGGTGTCGTGAATTATGAGTTGCTCAAACCGAACGAAACCATTACTAAGGCTCTCAACCGAACACAATTGATGAGGTTGAGTCAAGCCCTCAAGGAAAAACCTGCTCACTACCACTTCAGACATAACAAAATTATTCTTCTGCAGGATGATGAGCATCCATATATTGAGGGACCGGTCAAACCGTACTTCGAAGCTCTCAATTGGAAAGTCTTACGCCACCCGTCGTATTCTCCAGACATTGCCCCTATCGATTTTCACTTGATCTGATCGATGACACATGGTCTCTCTGATCAGCACTTCACATTATATGAAGATACCAAAAATTAGGTCAATTAGTGGATAGTTTCATAAGATGAAGGTATCCGTATGTTTCCAGAAAAATAAGGATAAGTTCTGGCTTGAGATGGACAGTATCTATACAAATAGATAAAATTGAAGTGTCTGTTTGTAATTTGAAGTTAACAGCCTTTTACTAAATGCATTTAAAAATATATCCGGTACTTATATAAAAAAATCCATTTTTAAAATTCTTGTCTTTCTGTCTGTCGGTCGGTCTGTTTGTTCCAGCTAATCTCTGAAACGGCTGGACCAATTTTGACGGAATTTTCACTGGCAGATAGCTAAAATTAGAATGGGTAACTTTAGCTACTTTTATTTTAGAAAAAAAATTAGGGTTCCACGGAAGCAAAATTAAAATCAATAAAATAGAGAGCAATATCCGATTAAGTTAGGTTTAACCGGGAAATTCACCCGGTTCCGTGTGTGCTTATACTCTCAAAACGTGTGGGCCTAGCGAAATACTTCTTTCTCCTTATGCTGGTCTTGGAAGGGGTTAAGTAGTAATTAGAAATCCATGTTAAACGTTGTTACATTTTCTTTCATACAAATAATTCAGCTTTTTATTTACTTTGAAATTGATAAATTTAATATTGCATATAGAGGGATTTTTTTCATTAAATTTAATATTGTATATAGAGAGATTGTACAATAAATTTAATACAAAAAAACCAAAAATTAACAAAAAACAAAGAAAAAAAATAAAAAAAGAGAAACATCGATTCAGAAAGTAGAAGAATGACAATATAAAGAGTGTTTTCTTCCAGGTATAGAAGTTTAAGTTGGCATTACTTTCCAAGCTGGCGACCGATTTAACAGCTGTCAAGTGATTTATTCTCAGTTTGGTTTGGCAATTCATCAAAACGATCATCAAGCAAGGCGTAGATTCGTCGAATGGGCCCAAAACGAGATTGCCGTTGTTCCCGATTTTCATAAGCGAATTTTGTTTAGCGATGAAGTGCACTTCTGGTTGAATGGCTACGTCAACAAACAAAACTGCCGCATTTGGAGTGAAGCTAATCCACAAGTGTATGTCGAAACACCGTTACATCCAGAAAAACTGACTGTTTGGTGCGCTTTATGGGCTGGTGGAATCATTGGTCCGTACTTCTTCAAAAACGATGAAGGCCACAACGTTACAGTCAATGGTGATCGGTATAGAGCCATGATTACTAACTTTTTCATTCCTGAATTGAACAATCATGATGTCCAGGAGCTGTGGTTCCAACAAGACGGCGCAACATGTCACACAGCTCGTGCCACAATCGATTTATTGAAAGACACGTTTGGTGACCGCCTAATTTCACGTTTTTGGACCTGTGAATTGGCCTCCAAGATCTTGTGATTTAACACCGCTAGACTATTTTCTGTGGGGCTATGTAAAGTCATTGGTCTATGCGGATAAGCCACAAACGCTTGACCATTTGGAAGACAACATTCGCCGTGTTATTGCCGATATACGGCCACAAATGTTGGAAAAGTTCATCGAAAATTGGACGTCCAGATTGGACTACATCCGAGCCAGCCGTGGCAATCATATGCCAGAAATCATATTTAAAATGTAGTGCCAAAAGATTATCTTTCGAATAAAAAAAATTCATGTCAATCGAATAATACATCGTTGTTTTATTGCAATTTAAAGTTCTATACCTCTAAAAAACACCCTTTACTCATAGCATAGGTATTTATTTGCGTGGAGTACATAATAATTATTAAGTTTTCGTAAACTCTGCGAATTGAATAAACACTTTTTGTTGAATTCCACGTGGACGAAGTCACGGGTGACAGCTAGTATTGAATAAAACAAAATGTACGTTTCTTTCACAGTAAATGCTCCCTTTTTTGATGAAAAAAATAATGGAAATTTATTTGTACCCTTTTTTATTAAATCCTTTTTCGGCAATGACATTATCATAACTATGACATCAGGAGAGCAGATGCTGTAACAAAGGGATTATGGTGGCGAACTTATGAACTCAATCGAGTCGTGGGCTCCAGTTCTGCTGTCACTAAAGACCACCTGTATAGAGGGACTGATGAATGTTAAATCTGGGTAGATTCACAGTCGTAACTTTGGCTTGAAAGTTTGGAGATTGAGGTGCCAGTTTAAGTGTAAATTGACCATGTTCAAAATTGCGAATCCATTAGCAGTGGCCCTCATGTTGTTGCTTCAGAGTGCACCGTTAAAAAACAATTAATCAATTCATGTAACAGAATAAAAAATTTAAAGGTAGTGATGTATACGTAGGCTGTTCAATAAGTAATAAGACTAATTTTACTGCCGCGAAACCACTCATCGGAATGTTAATTTCTGTGGCATAAAAAAAGTTTGTTCTTTGTATTAATAAAAGCTACCGATAGATGGCGTGTACAGAGTTATGTTCTTGAGTATCACGTGCTCGAATTGAAATGCGCTTGCGGGCCCCTATGAGCCACGGCCAGTTGTCGAAATGAAAGCAAAAATCAGCATCGGGGACCTTTGATATGATACGATATGATTAAAGACTGAAACAAGAAGGCGACAATATCTTAACAAGCTTTATCACAGCACAAAAATCTTGGTTGTATAACTGATTCAACCATAAAAGAACAAAGCAGCGAACGGGAACATCCATCTTCACCAACTCCCAAGAAAGCAAAAACTCTGAAATTGGCTTATAAAGTTATAACCATATTTTTTTTTTTTGATTATGAAGGAATTGTGTAGCAAAAAACACGCTGTTGAACCCGGTACTACGGTAAGTGGCTCGTACTACGCGAATGCCCTGTAAACAATCATACAGCACGTTAAAAGGAAACGTCCATTGCTCCGAAATGGCTTCCTATTGCACCATGACAATGCCCCACCACATATTGCTCGTTGCGGACTGGATGTTTCAGTGCAGAACAACGTAAAGATTTTACCCCACCCGCCATACAGTCCTGATAAAACATCATGCGATTTCTAGCTGTTTCCTCAACAAAAGAAATCATTACGAGGCAAACGTTTTGCAAGTAACAAAGCATGTGTAAAGGCTGCGGAGGCGATTTTGATAAAGCTCTCACAAAACGGACTTTTACATGTTTTTAAGAAGTGGATAGAACGTTGGAATACATGCATTGCGGGCCACGGAAGTACTTTAAAAAAGACCATGTAAATGATAAAGATTAAAGGTATTCTTTCTTTTTTATAATTTTAGTCTTATTACTTATTGAACAGTACTCGTATGTATATATAGAGGGAAGGAGAGGAGAGTCGAGAATTATGCAACAGTCGAGTAATATGGAATACTGAGGTTTCGGCTGTGTTTGTAGCTTCTAATGAATGGGGAAACATTAAACTGCAGTAGAAAGACTCGCATGATGCATTGCAGAGAAAGTTAACCACTTGTTGTTGCCATACTACTCTTACAAAACAAAGTGTGTTTTGCGATTTTCAAAAGGTTTTCAAGATAAATTTTTTCAAACATTTTAACCTACTAGTACACAAGTGACTTGAACATTAAAGTTAAGCATAATGTACACTAAATCATTGTAACTTATTATATTGTAGTCATTTATTAGATGAAAATATTTTCTTTCAGTTTAAAGATTCATTCAATTCCTACTATTATATAGCTCACACTCTCTATATACTTATTTATTTATCTTAGTGGAATTTTCCATCGTTAATAAAATACATTTTAAAGCGCTTGATTGAGCTGAAATTTTATATAAATGATTATTTTGGATGACAATACAGTAATTTAATTATAATTAATAAAAATTAATTGATTAAAACTAATTATTCAAAGAATTACAAATAGAGCCCCGTTGGCATCATTTTTGGTGACTTGGGTCAAAACTTGAAAAGGATATTTGTCACATTTTAAAGCGCTCATTTGAGCTGAAGTTTTCTATACACTATTGTTTTGGATAAAAATACGATAATTTAATTATAATTAATTAAAATTAATTGACTGAAACTTATTATTTAAAGAATTGCATTTACAACCACGTTCGTTTCATTTTTAGCGACTTGGGTCAAAACTTTAAGAGATTTTTTTTTCTCACGTTTTAAAGCATTCAGTTGAACTGAAATTTTATATACACGATTGATTAGTAATATAACCTCATTTAAAACTAAAGTACATTTTTTTACAAGCTGAACGCATTGGAATGGAAACAAAACATAATGTTTTTATTGTTTGAAAATTAATCTACAATCTAGACCAGGACATAGCAGTAAACGGCTTCATAGCGAAAGGTATTTAATTTGTCAACCGAGATGTCTTTGGCAATGAAGATGTTTTGCTTCTACACTCTCTGCTCTTAGGATAAGGGCCATGAGACCACAAAATGACCATGTTCGCTATTCGTCTACAAGCTCTGACTCACTCCAGTTCCATACTTTACCACAATGCTAGTTACATACCTTAAGAAAACGAAAGAATCTCTATATTAGTACGAAGTATATTTTCCTATAGCAGAAATGACCTTTCCGACTCATCTTGGTATCCTCACCTCTTCATCATCGTGGAATTTCACTTGTATTGCACATTTTATCATTTGTTTTTTTGTCGTGCAACTTATCTTAGCTATGCGATTCTTGAGAATATACCATAAATTGTGATGAATCTGTACGGAACCTTTCCACTAATCTTCTTAGACGTCTTTCTGGGGAATATAAATTCGCGTTTATTTTCAGTCAACTCCAAAAAGAAATATGGGATATTTAAATTAGATAAGGTATTTAAGTCGAGGGTTGCGAGATAGCAAGAGAGATGATGGTAGGCTATTGAGCCTATAACGTTAAATGCAAAACTAGAAGATTCAAAGAGATTAGATTCGTGAAGATGTGCTGCTAGACGTACCAGAAAGCTGATATAAGCCAGCGGTAAATATAATTCACGTACGCTCAAAGTAAGCGTCAGTTTGAGCTACTTAATTAAAGTGAATGACAGTTAAGAATTCGAATACGTGTGTTTCTCGGATCTCCTATTTCGGTAAACCTTACTTGAGTTGAGCTAGATTAGTAATTAATTGTATTCTTAGTAATTTAATATAAAGGCAAATCCCTTTAAACGACGTAACATTATTATATTATATGTTATCAGAGATTTTTGAGGAAATTATAACAAAATAAATAATATTATTATTCAAAATGGCTCTTGGTGGTTCTTTGCCTCAAATTAATCTTGGTGTTCAAAGTGTGACCCAGGGGGGTCATCGCAAAATTCTCAATAGAATTTAGGTACGGTGAATAACCTGGCCAATTAAGCACTTAAATCTTATTTTCCTACATAAAAGTTTGGACCAATGTCGAATTGTGACAAGAAGCCAAATCGTGTTAAAATGCTCCACAAAATGTTTCCCTGAATGAAACAATTCTACTGCGTATATGTTTGGCATAATTAATCATGCTTTTAAAACGGACTAAGCTTCCATTGCTATTTGTTGTGAAAAAAAACTCCAAAATATCTGTTTGGAAGGGTGTTTTACAGTCTGTTGGACATGATGTGGCAGCCGAGTTTCAACTTCACTTCGTCTAACTACACTTGATTTGTTTCCCTGCACAAACAAATGTATTTCATCACTGAAAATCACCTTCTTCTAGTCGTTAACAGTCCAGAATCGGTATTTTTAGTCTATGCTAAAAGTCTTGTCATCATTTTCTGAGTTAGAAATTACTTTTTTCTCGGTCTTGTTTGCCTTACGGCAAACTTCCAGAACGATTCTCGGTACAGTTGAGGTATTCACTTCAATACCATAATGCAATAAATCTCTTCGAAGTTCTGTGTTTGTCTTATTTTGATTTATTTTGTTATTTCTTATTAAAATTCTTTCAGTTCTTTGAGTAATTTTCTGTCTAAGCCTACAATTTTCTTTTCTTTTTGAAGACTACGATTAGGAATCTTGAAATGTTCTTTGATCATTTGATTTACCCACTCCTACTACCGTAGCCATATCTCTCGCAATTATAGAAGTATGTTCATCAAGAGCGATTATTTCAGAGCTTTTCCTCGGAGTAATATCCATCTCTGAACAATCAAAAGTAATACGTGGAACGCAAAATTATAACCATCAACTACCACACTGAAAAGCTAACAACTGCACTAATAATGTACTATAACCAATCAAACGAGTAAATTGTAGTCAAGATCGATCCGTCACATTACTTTTGGGCAGATTTAACCGGTTTGAGGTGGTTCGGGACATAACTGGTAATCACATATCAACTCAGACAGGAAAAAATGTTTGTCCCAATTAATTTGAACAGTATTGTAGGAAGGCCTTGTCCGTTATTATCTTAATATGAACTTACATTTAAAGAATCCAAAAAGACTTTTTTTTTCATTCTAAGAAATTTATAAATGATGATATTTTGAAGTACTTATTGTGAAAGAAGAAAAGTACGTTGGACCATTAATTAATGGGAAAAATTCCTCCTTATGAGCCACGTTGATGTCTTGAGTGGGTGACGCCAATAGTCGAGCTATAAATTTTCGGAATGCGATATTAATTTTTAGATATATCATTTTTGATCATTTTAAAAAGCAAATTAAAAATGGAACGTTTAAGTTCTACCATTACTGTGTAGTTCAAAATATATAGTTTTAGAGTTTGATAAATGTATTCTTTTTCATTCATTTGAAGTTAGCAAAATTAAGATTCAAATTAAACTTATATTAATGTATTAAAATACTTACCTATTCTCAGGTTCAATATGCATGTATGTAGTTTCGCTCGTTCTTGGAGTAAATATTATAGAAGTTTTCCTCCTTTCGAATTCATTCATTCCGTCCTGAATTAAACCCTTTTGTTCTTCAGCTATGTATGAAAGAAAAAGATAAAATCTAAATGCTCATAAATTTTCGATAAACCCATTTTAATTTTAATTCATTAAATATATCAAAAGCATCTTAAATTACTTCTTAAAAGATCTATGTGAGTTATGAAATTTTTCAAGACTTCCTTTCCTTAAAAATCTACATTGTTCTAGTTTCATGTCAAGTGCCTTATAACATTGCAGAAGCAGAAATAATAGCATTAATGACGTGCCTTTGAGTAAGTGAATGAGTGAATGTTTAACGTTGCACTATTCAGCTACATGAGGCCTTTTGGTGACGGATCTCGTAGTTTTGAGCCATGGTAAAGTGACGAGGATGACACTGAGCTAGCATCGCTTTCACCTAACGTTCACACCGCATCGGCGGGAGGACGTTTGACCCCCGACAGATTTAATATGTATCAGCCCCTCTGCACGGCAGGTCTTCAGCGACACTAGCCTCGAACTCATAACAAGCCGGTCACGGGTCCATGACATGGACCACTAGTTTACCGCTACCCCAAAGTGCATTTAAATGTTCCATCAATGTAACTAAGTTGTACAAATAATGACCCGGAAGGAAATATCCATAAGAGTGTATTTTAGGGTACCATTTGAATGGCTACATGATTTATAAACGTTTTATATTTTTCTACATTCAATTTATAAATATTTAGTATCTTTACCTTGCATTACAACATTTTTATTTCCACCTTTAGAGAATAGTAATTACTATACATATAGAAGATTTTATGTAAAATTTTAAAATATTTTTGCGTAAATCGAAGTTGCTAGGCTTTATTCAAAGGCAGTTTGAAATAATAAAACAGTTACTCGAAGAGCGATGCAATTCACTGACGAAAACACTCCTTAAAATGCAGGATATGAACCGCAGTAAAATACATACAAAAAAGTACCAGAAGGTTCTCACAGCTTCTTCATAAAACAAACGCAAATATCAGTGTCTAAAATACAAGCGTATCCCCAAACAACCATTCGGTTGTAGACAGACACACCGAAGTGTGAACACTTCAACAACTGAAGTAGAACTAAGACTCAGAGAGCGGCATCTATTTATAGCATGCGCGGTTACCTTTCGGCATAGGTCATGACATCATAGACTTCTCGAAAGATTTCGAGAAGCTGCCTTATGGTCACTAAATGGCTAAAAAGGATGACAACTTGGATGTATTTCCAATATTTTGTCATTTCCATTGAAATGTGATTATAATGTAAACTACGGAGTTGCTTCAGAATATTACAGTTTTTATTGTAAATAAATGCATGCATCAAAAAGTAATAGTAAGCATGCAGATTGATATTATTTACACTATTTTAAGACAAAAAATTAAGCACTAATCAACCAAAATTCATAAAAATATCTGTTATCTTCACATAAGTACAAGGAATATTTTAATAAGAAGCTTAAAATTTCAACAAAAATTTAAATTCAATGCATTACTTATATATATAAATAAACGTTTTTTTATACATACTATATCTTTCAGAAATCTCGTATGGTATTGTGCAGTTTTCCCAAAGTCTTCTGGGATCTCTCAGAGCAGTCCTAGGCTAAATGATTTCAAAAAAATCAATCAGTATTTAAACATCTTGATATCTTATGTTTATTAAAAATGTCATTTTACAAATTGATCTCCACAAAAGTACTCTGTATTAAAAATAGATATTCCTATTTGGACATGGAATACTCAGTGCAAACGATAATTTTAACTTTCTGATGCGCATGACGACTGGAAAATTAGTATTGTGAATGGCAACGCTTGAATAAAACATATTCAGGTAAATTTTAAACTTGAATCAAAAGTAGCCTAAAATATTAAAGTGATAATTCAGAAGAGTTAAATGTAAAATCTCTCGGAAAATCCTTTCTCAAAGCATTATAAAAAAATTATACTTTGACAGGTTCTTTGAACCGATTATGACAAATAAAAAGTTAAATTTCCCTGTAACTGATAATAATAGCGTTAAAAAACATGTTTGTTGGAACAGAATAAAGTTTCTTACTGTAAAAGCTATAAATATATTTATAATGTTGTATTTAAATTGTTCCATACCTTTTTCTCCTTTTTCTAAGCACAGCATACAATACTTATATCCTCAACACCATTATTATGACTTATTTCATAAAAAGTATCTATATACATTGTCAGACATTAAAGTTGTAGAACTGCATTTATTATTTTTTAATTTTATTGCAAAGCTGTGATTGAGAAATCAATAACATAATGAAAGAATTCCTAGACTAAAAGATCAATTTTATTAAAATATCTTTTGGTGGTTTAATTTTATATTTCTTCTAAATCATTTTGTAGTAGAATATATTAAATAGGCTTCACTTAATCGTCTGATGTAACTGCTTTTCGAAGGTGTTTAATAAAATCGAATTGGTTAAAAATAACAATTCCATGCTAACGCGTTTAAAAAAATCTAAAATTTGGAAAATAAAAAGTAAAGACGATATTTTGATTTTAATAAGAAAAATATTTTTTACGAGAAAAATAAAAGTAACTAATTTTTATATTTTATTTATTATTATTTATCACTAGATATTAAAGATTTTGGTAATTGTGTTTTGTCTGGCAACACTCTTATCTCAATTCAGGCAAACGTGGAACCACACGTTTTGTTTTGGTATAGTAAAAAGATGATTTCGGATTCTCGCTTCTACTTTTAGGCTTAGCGCGAATCCGACTTTTAGGCTTAGTTAAATGCATGTTAGATTTTTGTTAATTTTACGTTCTGTGCTTGGTTTTAGCTGTAATACGTCGAATAAAAATATTGAAATAAGAATATAGGTTGTTCTTTTTATTATAAGAACTATTTCTTAACGAAGTATATCAGAAAAACCGCTTGATTTTCCGAATTTCGATGTCATTATATAAAAAAGGATAGATGAAAAGGTGAGTACAACTGTTTTTTTTTTTCCTATTATAAAAATATATAGAAAATTTTTTGTGATTTTACATAAATTTTGATTGATGTTTTGCGACAACTGTCATCCCTACGAGGATACGAGCGGTGTATTAGAAATTATTTGACTTGAAACTGTATTAGTGAAAAAAGAAATAGATTTTGTAAACATGTCGGAAGATAGAGTATCTTTATTAAAGCAAAAACGCTGCGTTTTAAGAACTGCAGTAAACAATATCGTAACAAAATTATAGAATGAGCTTTTGCGGTAGCACTACAAATGGACAATAAGTTAGATAAAAATAACCAATTAGATAAAAATATTAGTAACTAAAAATATGAATCTATTAACAAGGTAAAGATCTAAAACCAATATTTGATGAAGTCGAATTTGAAAATCAATATACGAAAACTCAAGAATATGTTTTATGCTATATTTTACATCATAGACTTGGTAGAGTATGTATGACTTTCAAACTATAATTAAAGATAATCTAATTTTCTTTATGCCTTGTCGGAGAAAATGAATGTCGAATAAATTACAACTATGAAAGTATGATTAAAATACGTACACAAAGATATTTCGTCAAGTAAAATTTCATAAATAAGTCAAATGTAATAATTTGATAAATATGCTGTTTAAAAATATGAAATATCACTATCGGTAAAAAAAAAGCTTAAAAATATTTCGATAAATTTATATCTTATAAATTTTTTGAAAAACTTGTCGAAAGAATTTCTATCTTATAAATTTATCGTTTTTTTCTTGCAGTTCAAATTTTTTTCATTCAATTCCTACTAGTATTAGCTCTCACTCTCTATATATTCATTTATCTTGGTGGAATTTTCAATCGTTAATAATATGCATTTTAAGGCGCTCAATTGAGCTGAAATGTTATGCACATGATTTTATTTTGGATGACAATACAATAATTTAATTATAATTAATAAAAATTAATTGATTAAAACTAATTATTTAAAGAATTACAAATGCAGCCACGTTGGCATCATTTCTGGCGATTTAGCGACCCTTTTGGCGACTTATGTCAAAACTTTAAAAGGTCTTTTTCTCACGTTTTAAAGCATTCAGTTGAACTGAAATTTTATATACACGATTGTTTCGGATGACAAGACAATACTTTAATGACAGTGAATAAAAATTCATTACTATTTAATGTTGGGATTCTGTCCTACGTATATACATATATATATTAATTGTAACTATTTAATAAAAAGTAGCTAAAATAAATTTTTTCTTTGTTGATCTAAGTAGGAATTGACTTGAAAAAAAAAAATTTATGTTACTCGTTTTTACTTTATATGCTATTTATTTAATATAATAAGTTATCTATTCAACAATTTGAATTATCTACTTCAAACTATAAACTCTTATGAGAAATGTAAAGGTTGAAAAATATAGATGTTAATTTAACATTGAAGGATCATAAATAACATGTATATAACCTTAATTATTTTGTTGTTTCTTTATAGTTGCATTTTCTTTCTATGTCATTTTGCAACCAAATAAAAGATAAAAAATATTTCTAAAACATTTTAATGATTCTTTTCAATTGCAATTTTATATTTCTAATCAAAAAGGGGGAACTTAATACATTAGATAGCAATGTCGATAAAACTTATCTACGAGAGGAACACAAAAATAACTGGAATTGATTTCTGTTATTCTTATTCTGCATTTTTATTGAACTCTACATTATTCCCCTTCAAAGTATTGTACAGGCGCATTAATGCACTAGTCCCAACACTTTTCCAACTACTCAAAACAGTTCTGGAACTAATGAGGTGGGATACTGCTCAAAGCCATTAGCGTATTTTCTTGATTTCATCCACGTCACTGAATAGCTTTCCTTTAAAACTTCTTTTCATGCAGGGAAATATAAAAAGTTTGACATAGTCAGATCGGATGAGTAGGGTGGATGAGACACAAGCCCCATGTCGCTGTTTGTCAAAATAGTCGGGTGAGGGAATGAGTAATTGTGGGTTTATTTGCGCAACAGCCGGTTTCGGCTAAACAGTGCCAAACATTTATTTTAATATCCATAAAATTTTAAAAACACAATCAAAAATTTAAAATAATGTAATAAGGTAAACACACTTAATATGTTAAAAGTATAAAATAGTTAAAAAGGTTGATGAAATCAATTTTTGTAATAAATGGTAAAATCCTGAATTATGTACAAAAATCCAAAACCTGAGGGGGGGCTTCCCAAAATTCAATAAATATAATTGAGAGAAAAATCATTTGCTATTTCTGGCCGGGGTTAAAAGGTACGAGTAACGATAATGCTTTTCCATATATTTTTCGTTTACGTCTTACATAATTATGTCTTCCTCATCTGATGCGTCCTGTACAGGTGTACTCTTTCTGGTTTTATACGGTGTCATCTTTTCTTTTATTGGGGGAGGGGGGGTTATTTCGTATTGTAGTGTTAGACATGGTTTTAGAGGGACGCTTTTTTTACGAGTTTTTGAAGCCTAACATACAGAAGATGTGATTGTAGAAGGTAAGCTATTGGATGTGCAGGTAGCAGTTTCAATAACAGAGGGACGTGTTTCAGTTGGCAAGGCTGAAAACATTGAGAATCTGGAGGGAAAGAGTGCTTGATTAGACTAGGATTATGCAATATATGTACATAGACTACTGGATGTGGAGGAAGCCGTACTTATTGCAGAAATAGGTGTCGGGAACTCTGATGGCGTTGTAACTGCAACAGACGATTTGGATGGTAAGAGTTGTGCCTGAGTTAATGTAGACGATTTGGTAACTGCAGGGATTGAGGAAGATATAGTTGGCTTCGGAACGGCAGCAGTAATTTCAAAGATGGGCATACTATTTTGGTAATATTTTCATCTGTTTGAGTTATAACGGTTACAGTTGAGGGTTTGGCAGCCTGGGCATAAGTTTGGGATAACTGTGGACTATTAATTTTCGAGCTTCTACACATGACATATTTTAATTAGTTTTAATTGCTTGGATTTCTTTTTTGGTTCTCCATTGAATCGGCGGATTGAGGCTGTGAACAATTAAAGCATTTCTGCTCCAAAATGCAATCTGTAGAAGAATGACCAACAAATGCACATCTAGAGCATGTCAGTTGCCCCCAGAAAGCTGTTTGTAAATGTCCAAACCTTTGATACTTGAAGAAGCGCAGAGGATTCTGAATGAATGAGCATATTTTGCTGCTTACATAACCAGTTTTGAAGTTATATGTAGTTACGGGCAATTGAAATTAGAATTAAATGTTTTGTTGGAACAATAGTTGAATGTTTTTTATTGTTATTCGTCTGACCTGAATTACACCCTGATCAGGGAATGCTTCAAGTTTTTCTGATTCAGAAGTGCTCACCAAATCAGGTTCAAAAATGACATCTCTGTAGGAGTTAAGAGTTTTATGTGGATTTATTCTTACAGTAGAATTGAGAAACGTTTTCGCCAGAAGAAAGGATGTTGTAAGTAGGATAGAATTTTGATAAGTAGATCCCCGTGTCTAAATAGTTTTATAGATTTCCTATTCCTATTAAGGCTTTGTGAACAGCAAATGGCGTCTTTTTAGACATTTTGTCGTTAGATAAAGAAACAAGTAAAAATCTCGAATGTGTTGCACTCTGATCTATGGTGAAAGTGGGTAAAACAAGGGCTTTAACCGAGAACTGCATGCATGGATCCATAAACGTGAACTCGACTTCATCCAGGCTTCCTCCACCCACCCCGGAGTCCAGCAAGAGAGACCATGCTTCGGTCAAATAGCAAATCCAGACACTGCGCTTACCTGTAGTATACCCAGGACATTGCACTACAGTGTCAGGGTGAGGATCTATCTGGTGTCTCCGGGGACACCGAACAGACTTATCACATGCCGATTGATAGGAGTGGGCTCACTCCTACCTCTCGTCTACAGTGAAGCATGGGCCAAAGGGAACGCAAACAGTATCCCCAGGACACAATTTTCCTCCTTACGGGACGCCGCGCACGGCATTCATGAAGATTGGGAAACCAATAGGGTTTGTAAAAACAAACATCGAAAAAATAGGAAAAAAATCTAATAAAAAACATAACTAAATGAATGCACTGCAAAGGATAACAAAACTGCGTTAATAATAATGAATGATACAACTCAATCAAAAGAAACAAAATCCTGAATTGTACTCTAGCATATTTAAAAAAGATTCACATGTGATCTAGACGGGGAAATAAATGATAAGGAAGAATAAAGAGAGGGCAAGAATGAGGACTGATAATAAAAAACAATCACTAGGGTATCCCGGGGGCGAGACATCTGTGTTTACCAAAGACAGTAAACCCCTTGGGAAAAGAAAAAGATCCATTTTAGGCACCTCTATTTTGTGACACCCGTACTCATCTAAAGACGATAAGCCCTCTAAGGGGCAAAAACAGTCGGACCATCAAAGCTGTATTGGCTGGAACATTATCGTGAACGAGCTCCAGGGCACGTTCGTTTCCTCGAAAACTTAGTCAGAGGTCTTTCAATGATCTTCATCAATTGCACGTTTGATTTTAACGATTTTTCGTCATTTTTTTCTTTAGGAGGGCATCGTGTACGTGGCATGTTGTCAAATTTGAAACGAGAGAACCACTTTTAGACCTTTGTTTTTTCCAAAGCATCATAATTAAAGACTACCTGAAGGATCCCATCGGTCTCAACTGCAGTTTTCTCATACAGAAAAAAACATTTCGCTCACACTCTTTGTTCTTTGGGGTCGGCCTTCTCGCTAATCACCAAAGGGTTGAAACAGGAAGGCACACAACAGAAAATCACTAACTTAACTCAGACACGCCAGCTCACTAACGGTCGCTGGACACCCCTAATTAACAACACCTAACAGCGCAACTCATATTTACAAAGCAAGCGTGCGCAAACAGTTCTATTCTGGTTATTTTTGGGGCTCTCTTCATATTAAGTTAATTTTTATTCCTATCTCTTAACATGGCAACTGGTATGAAAAGAATTAATAATTGAATTAATTTCTTAAGGCTTTCTTTCCGAAAATTCAGGTACTTTTAAATCATTGTCATAATATGTATATATGAGGATTGTTATAGATAAATGTATATTCATTCACAAAACTCGAAAAACACCCGAAATAATATTTAAATTTTAAAATTTTCAACACGTTTTTATGAAAAAGTAATTGATATCTGAGTTATATAAGTTATTTATCGATATCTGATATTTACAAAATTTAAAAAAAAATAATGAAAAATAAGTAGTAGAAATAAGTAGTGAATAATTATATATAGTTTATTTTACCAATATTAAAAATTCCAAGTACATATATGAACGTGTCATTGATATAACCATCAGAGACAGAGAGAGAGTATCATATTTTTCTTCCATCCCAAGAATCTTTCCACCTTCGATTCTAAGCCCCATCCGAGTTTAAGTGGCATTAACGTTGAAGAAAAAGTGCGCCTTTGATCCAAATAAATATGATATATTGAAATTTTTTTAAAAAATCTCGCAAATTTTTGTTTACATATTACTTGAAGTAATTACAGACACATATATGAGTCATAATTTGTATTCTGTCACCGGAAACTATACAACTATTTGATACTACAAACCATGTGTAATACTGAATCAATACGAAAACAAAATTAAATAATATATACACAATATATACAGTGTGTTAGTCAAACAATGAAATAGATTAAAAATTTGGAAAAGTTAAATAGCTGAGTTTAAGCATTTTAAGATTACAATTAACGTTTTCCCACAGTTGATTTGTGAATATAAAACTTAACTAAACTATCTTTGAAATTTCAAAAGAATTATTTTTCACTGGCTGATTTTTAAAACATTACGTTTGATACAAATCCCCTATTTCTAGACTAAATGTTTAAACGAATTACTTTTAAAAAAAACTGTGTTTAAAAGTTCTAAAATTTTGTAAAACATTTTGATTCTGTTACATTTTTCCTTCTAATTTATTGCAAATATAATCTTTTTTAATAAATCGCATTTTAACTAAAAAATTTTAAGGAGTCACCTTAATATATTGTATCATATTTTAAATACATGCGGCATAACTATTAAAAGTAAAGTAATTTTAGAACAAAATACTGCTAGAGAATATTTTTAAAAATGCAAAGCATGATGCGTTAAATGAAGTTGCGTTAAAAGTTCTTGGGCCATACAAAATGATGAAATTCTAGTCGCTACTCTGAATGTGCCAATTGCACAGCTGTAAGAAACTACTTTTTAAATAGGGAGACATGATTAGTTTTATGTATGGAACTTTACGCAATGAACTTCGATCACAGATTCGCTCCAAATGATGAAAGAAGGTTTGCCTAATCGTCTGAAATTTCCAAACCCTTTCATTTTAAATAATCACATCATTTAATGAGAAATTGTTCATGTCAAGTATAAACTCTTTTTTTTATGTGGCACATTTTATCTCTAAGTTGGAGCAAACTATGTAATTCTACACTTACCTTCTAAAGTCAACGTACAGACGATTATCTTCCATATTCCTGCAATATCTCTAATTTTATAGAATCTTTCTGAATTAATAATACTTTTATTAATAGCCCTAAAGTCGTAAATTCAAATAGCATAAGCAAAAATCACCTGATCCTTACATAAAATAATGCAAATGACACAACTCATGGGCGTCAAAAGTCTGCGTACACTGGAAAAAATCTTTACGATAATGGATTGTAAATAAAAGTTAATAATTTGTAAGCTATTCTATTCTTTATATAACCTCTCTTTACATATTTAGCTGGGATTCAACGAGCTTAGTTGTCTCCTCTGTGGTTCTTTTGTTCACTCTGCTACTATGAATTATTTTAGCATGTCTTTGGATATTATTACGTGTTCCATGATTATATACTCGAATTGTGCTTAGGTCTGGGGGCTACAATGACTTACGGAATTGGTTTGTAACATGGTAGAACAGCCATGATTTCACGATGACTTCAGAATATAAGCTTTTTGCTTGCAATTGTTGTCCTTATAACAATATTTCTCAAACTGGGGGTACGCCCCCTGGGGAGGCGTGATAACCCTACAAGGGGGTTTCGAGTACATCGAAAAGTCGAAAACAAAAAATAGTTTTTTTAGAACAATTATTAATTTACTGAAAGGAAACAAAAGAAAATACGTTCTGACATAATAAAAAATAAAATACACATTTACACTGATATAAAACACTTATAAATGCATCAGTACTGCATAAAGTGTCCCATAGTTAATGTAACTGTACTAAGTTAAGAGCGAGTTTAATAATTACTAGTGATCTTATGGACATGTCATAAAATTATGCGCACAATTTAATACTTATCTTGATAATTTGTATGGTTTATAATAAAAGTCGTACTGTAGCTTTACTTCAAAGTATATTATTATTGAACTCAATACTTTTTTATGTGTGGAGGGGGGCGAGGAAAATTATGATTAAAAATTGAGTCGCAAGTATAGAAAGTTTGAGAAGCACTACCTTATAAAAGTGAAAATCCTCACTCATTACAAGTTTCTCGATACTTTGCCCAGGTATTTTACTTCAATATGCTCAAATATTAAATTTTGTTCATTGCTGATTCAATAAATTCCACATTACCAACCCAAAGTCTTCCTATGCACCCCCAATTCATAATGCCTATTCCTCCAAGCTTGATAGTCGGAAAAAATTATTTTTCTTAAGATCCGTACAGGAGCTTTTGCAGGCATATATTTGTCCTTTGATGCGTAAAATATAAAAATTACTTTCAACTGAAGATATTACATTTGTCCAAAAATTATGTGTCCTATTTAGGTGTTCTTTGGCTCTTAGCTCTGCTTACTCGAGAGACGAATGGATTCTTCAGTGTAATTCAGCCATGATAGTCATCTTCAAATAGTGGTTAAAGTCACATGCTTTTGGAATACCTCAGTAACACTTTCAGCTATTTGTGAATCTTCTAGTATTGTATTTATTTTTACAGAGAGTATTACAACGCAAGATTCTCGAGATGATACGCTGGATCCTGGCTTGGACGTTAAAATTTTAATTTATAGTTTATGAACACTTTTTTTAAGGAAGCCCTCAGGATGGGACTCAAAATCAATGAGAATAAGACCAACCCTTACACTAAAAATCATGATTTAATAATTCCCATTTTAAAATTGAAGAGTATAGTTTTGAAGTTGTTGACAGCTTCACTTATTTAGGTTCAGAAATTAACAATAGAAACGATTGTACTACTGAAATCCAAAAGAGAATTACTATGGCTAATAGATGTCTTAATGGAATACGAAAATATATGAAATCAAATTTAATAAAAAAAAAACAAAAAAAAAAGGTTTTATTGTATAAAAGTCTTTTAAGATCAGTATTAACTTATGCATGTGAAACTTGGTCCATGTCTGGAACAAATGAGTACATTATCATTATCTACGAAAGGAAGATTTTAAGATTCATTTTTAGAGGAATTAGGGAAATGGAACATGGCGAAGGAGATCAAATTTAGAGTTCTATCGATCATATAAAGAATCTGACGTTGTTAACTTCCTCTAAATACAACGAATTAAATGAGCAGGTCACGTTATCAGAATGAAGGAAGACCGCTCCACTAAAAAAGTTTTCAATGCTCAACCAATTAGAACACAAAGAAAAGGCAGGCCAAATCTCAGATGGATTAATGACCTAGAAAAAGATATCCTCGTCTTAAGAACTAGGAATTGGAGAACACTGGCAGAAAGATGGCTGGCCTGCCTGAAAAAGCTTCTTGGGAAGGCCGAGGTCCACCCTGGATTGTTGAGTCGCTCAGGAAGGAAGGAACACATTTTCAGTCAATTAATGTCTCCTATTAATAGTAATAGTTTCAGCAATTGCTTTAAAAATTTCCCCCTTTTCTAAAGATTTATGATGATCTTTCTTTCAGTAATATATCGATCTCTTTTCTATTACCTAGCATGGAATTACACAAGCACTCAAATCTCAAATCCTAAAATAAATCGTAAAAGAAGCTTAAAATTACTTAAAAAATTGAATTGGTGAAATTATTTCGCAATAAAAAAATATTTAAAAGCTTTTTTTTTAAGTGTATCCAGATTTTTGGGGGGAGTGGTGTGTGGTTATTAGGTAGTTATTCTTGTTTTTTAATGTTAAGGGGAATTTTGTTGTTGTTGTTGTTTGAATAAGGAAATTTTGATAAATCTCTGAGAGGTATGTGTTGATTTTAATAGTAGTTTTAGAAATAAACACGTAAGAATATTGCTCTACGCAGACTTTTGGAGGCAAGTTTATATTAAATATTCAAATGTAAAAGATTATATTCGGAGTTAACTTGATTAACAAATATATTATCTGAAACAACTAGTTTTTCGATTTTTAATTTAACTCTATTTTAATATTCGACATCAAGTTTGATGTTTTAAAAGTTTACCACGTATGTGGGATAATAAGCAGAATTTTAACACATAGGTCCAAATCACGTGGCTCATTTAATAATCATTTTTAATCAATGAATAACAATCAGATTTAATACTAAATTAATCAACCGATTATTTTTTTATAATTAGAAAATTTTGATTTTTTTTCCCTGTAAATATTTTAATAATCGAATTTATTTAGTATAACTAAACGCTTTGATTGGATTGATGACATTATGGGTTTTCTGTGTAGATGCTAAACCTGAAGTTCAATACAAACAATTCAGTAACTTTTTATTGTTGTATTAATAGCTCTTAATATTATATAAAATATGAAATATTAGTTTGGGGACTCACAAAAAAAATGAATGAATGTAACAGCTGTGATAAAATCAGTCCAACAATAAAATTTCCAAGTTCTAAGTATACCCTTCAATATAAATACAATAATTAAATGTGAATTTCTAATTAAATGATTATAGGTCTTTTAAATAAATCTATATGGTACTTACGCATTATACCATCAACTAATTTCATCAAATAAAAACACATCACCAAATGTTGGCAGCCAATAGTGAAAAAATATTCTTGTGCTTGTACCAAAACAATAATAACGACGACAGCATTTGGCGACGTTTTTTGAATTGGCGATGTCTCTTCATTTAGCGAAATTTTTCGACGGTATAATATATGTGTCATCTGTGTTATGCTTCAACAGCACATTTTTCTAAACTGAATAAACTTACCTCTATTGTCGTTGGTAGATACATGCGTACTCTGTGAAATGGGGATGGATGCAGAGAAGGCTCCCAAGCTAATTCATAATTTTCCCCTTCACTGCGATCGTTAACATCCTTTTTAACCTTAAGAGGCTTTGTTGAAGGTTTCGGAGTTTTACTACAAGGTGTCTTTTCCCCTGATTTTGGACATTCTGCTATGAACTCAACTGTATCGGTGACCAAAGTATTCGTTGTAGCTCCTGCAGTAGTAATCAAAGCTGTTACCCCGGGTGTCATCGTTTCTGGCATGGCACATGGTGTAGTTATTTTTCCCTCTGGATCCGTTGTTCCTGGTTTGTTGCATGGTATCGTTGTAGGAGCAGAAGTTGCAACTCTTCTCTCTTCTCTAACGATTGGTACAGGAACTGTTGTTAATTTTTTCGATGGTTCTGTCGTCATTTCTGATTTGTTGCATGATGTGCATGGTGCTGTCGTGGGAGCAGGAGTTGCAACTCTTCGCTCTTCTCTTACAATTGGTGTTGTTGCAGGAACTTCTGTTAATGTCTTCGATGGTTCTGTCGTCATTACTGGTTTGTTGCATGATGTGCATGGTGCCGTCGTGGGAGCAGGAGTTGCCACTCTTCGCTCTTCTCTTACTATTGGTGTTGGTGCAGGAACTGTTGTTAATGTATTCGATGGTCCTGTCGTCATCTCTGGTTTGTTGCACGATGTGCATGGTACCATCGTGGGAGCAGGAGTAGTAACTCTTCGCTCTTCTCTTACTATTGGTGTTGGTGCAGGAACTGTTGTTAATGTTTTCGATGGTCCAGTCGTCCTTTCTGGTTTGTTACATGATGTGCATGGTACCATCGTGGGAGCAGGAGTTGTTATTTCTAGCTGTTCTGTTATTATTGGCGGAGGAATTGTGGTAACTTTTTTCGGTGGTTTTGTCGTCATTGTTGGTAGATTAGAAGGTGGCACCGTAGGCTTAGGAGTTACAACTCCTCGCTCTTCTCTTACGACTGGTGCAGGGACAGTTGTTAATTTTTTCGGTGGCTCTGTGGTTGTTTTTGGTTTGTTGCATGGTATACATGGTACTGTCGTTGGAGAAGGAGTTCTTATTTCTAGCTGTTCAGTTATTACTGATGGAGGAATGGTTGTTATTTTTTTCGGTGGTTTTGTCACCGTTACTGGTGGGATGGATGGTGTTGGCTTAGAAGCTGTTATCATTTTACATGGTGGCGTCGTAGGAACAGAAGTTCCTATTCCTAGCTCTTCTGGTATACAAGGCGTTGTCATCATAGGCGTAGGAGTTGTTATTTCTAGCTGTTGTGTTATTTGAGTAGCATGAATAGTAGTTTTTTTTGGTAGTTTGGTAACAGTACATGTTTCACATGGATCTATTTTCTTCGTAGTAGCAATAGCAGCAGGGGTACTTTCAGTAGCTGAAATTTTATGAAAGAAATCATTTTTTTAGGCAAGAAAAATGTATATTTAAAGAGACATATGTAAGTTCAATCTATTAAAACAGTTAGGAATGAATACCTGACATTTATTTGTCTTTCATATATTTCAAATGATACATACTATGCAAATCTCTTTCTGTTTGTGCTTATTTCTATACGAATACTGCTTTAAAATGACACATATATTTGGATTTATTCAAATTAAATTTATTAAATTCTTACATTATAATCACAAATGAAATAATTCATCTATTTTATTCCAGAAGAATTTTAATAATTATGGTATTTTTTATTTAAATATTACCCTCTGTTTATTTTATATTTATAATTGTAAATAATAATGCAATTCTAAATTATTTTCTGAATAATTTCGAATCCCTAACCACGCGTTATTATATATATACAACACACACTACTAGTTTCTATACTTTTACTACCCGTTCAACTCATTTATAATGTTATCAGAACTTTTCTAAAAGTTTTAATTACTTACAATGATTCATAAAAATATCTTAGCCTCTTTTTTTAGATTAAAGTTCTGGTCTTTGGCTCTCTACAATATTTAAAAAAGGTTTTTGTCGGTTACATTTTTCCTGTTCGACTTTTTAGAAAAACAGAACAAAATGTGTTAAATTTTTCCAGATTCCTTTTAACTAAATATCTTGTATGTATGTTTGTTGTACAAACTAGTCATCAAAATTAAAGGAAAATGACAGAAATAAAACGTAACTGATTCTTAATGGAAAACTATTAATAGAAATTTGCACAAAAGCATGAGTTAACATAAATTATATTGTTTGGCAATTAATTATTTGTAAAATATTGAAATAAAAGCCAGATTTATAAAAATCGGAAACTAATAGAAAAAATTAATTCATCTTTTGTGAAAACACTATTGTATGATCATATAAAACAGATAAGTATATTTTATATCATGATTTTCCTATATTTATCACCGCGTTCGTCAAGTCATATGGAATTGCACGGCACGCTTTGATAAGTGATTCAGGAAGAATCTTGGTGTGGGAAATTCGACACTCATATTCAGTTTAATCGAGCTGTGTTAACCCAACCATTCAAGTGATATCTTCTGCTTGCAAGTGTTCTCTATCCACATGTACTCGATATGATCGAGCATTGTCATCCATTAATAAAACTTCTGAGCCAATCACACTCCTAAAATAATCTAACTAGGGATTACAATACTTACTTCATTTACCTCTGAAGGGTTACAAAACTTTTTTTGAAAGACATACAGACATACATTTGTCACGATTTCCCTCAAACCATCAAACCCCAAGCGCGGAAACGGGATATTTTATGAACTGGGAAAGTTAAGTTGCATATTCCTGTCCGGATCAAAATACTTCAAGAATCAGTGTCATTAAAACATATCTTGACCGTCAGCTAACAATACAGGATTCCCGTCTTCTTGGCTCCAATGAACGGGACGATGGTGCCAGTTTAAACGGGCATTTCTAGCAGCTGGAGTGAGCAGGACGTACACCATTGGTTCGTCTCACATACAGTCTAACCTCGTTAAGCCTTTGTGCAGCAGTATAATGCAGTGTTTTTCAAACTGGGGGGAGGGGCGTGGTAACTCTATGAGGGGGTTGCGAGTCTGTTGAAAAGTCGAAAACAAAAGACTATTTAAAACATTATTAATTGGCTTATTGTAAACAAAATACTTTCTAATATAATAAAATGCAAAATACGCATTGACACTGATGTAATACAGTTATAAATGTATCAGTACTATACAATGTATTTTATAATTAATTTAACAATACTAAGTTAATAACAAGTTTGATAATTATCACTGACCTCATGGGCTCGTATTAACACTCATCTTGATAATTTGTACGGTTTATAGCTAATCCTTTAACTGCCGATTAAATGTTATACTATTCGCTTCCCAATGCCACCATTTTCCTCGTAGACGTACGTATTTATGTTTTTTGGGAGGGGGAGGTGAAAAGGAATAAATAAGCCAATCCTCTGATTTAAGAAAATCCTTCGCAAACACTGTCATGGTCCTCTTATTGCATTCGAAAGCCTTCGGAATAATTTTATGGATAGCATTGCACAGAAAAAATCGTACTTCGGAAAGACGTATATATACGCCCAGGAAATTAATGTTTTGGCTGAGAGAGACGCTTATATACGTCGGTGGCACGTAAGAGGTTAAAGTCATATATTGCAGCTTTAGTGTCAAAGTACAGTATTATTGAATTCAAATAATGTTATTGTATGGTGGGGGGGGGATGAAAATGATGATTGAAGATTGGGTCGCGAGTATTGAAAGTTTGAGAAGCAATGGTATAATGGGTAATTAGAGCTCCTATTGCAGCCTAAAGGTCTAAAACGAGGCGTCTTACAGTAGCTTTGCAATTTCTTCGAGCAAAAACTGATAGAAAACTGTCTTCAGATGCATTTGTTCTCTTGGTTGCCCTTGAACACGTTGTCTTATAACGGATCTAGTACTTAAAAGGCAGCTTTAAACACTTGATATGACACTTATATTGATATTAAAATCTTGGTGACCATTTGTGCCTAACCTACCTCGATTCTCCAAATTATTCACCCCTTTTGACCTTCCCTGAAACGATACCTTTGAGCCCTTACTTATCAGTAAGTAACTCACAACTGATCAGTCTTAGAAACCACATTTATTTTAATGAACACTACAGATCAGAATTCTAACATGCGTCCACATTGCGCCCCGAGTTGTCAATCCCCGAATTAGCATATTTCCTGCGCTAACACATGAGTGGAAATTCAATTTTAAGATAATTTATAATTAAGTAATACAAATAATTTCAGCATTGGACATTGGTTACCATATTAACTTATTGAGTAAATATTTTCTTTATAAATTTGATGACAGTGTACAATTTTATTGTATTTTGACTATCTTATTGTATTGTTGGGCACCTACGTAAAATTCGAGTGAGAGATTTTTGTTGTTGTTAATGCATTAAGTAAACATATTACACATATATACTGTTGAAATAGAGAGATGAAAATCTGAACTGTTTTTAAAGGATTTTCTCTTAATTTAATTTATATTATTGTCTATATAATTTTAAAAATAAGATAAACATATTATATAAATTTCAACTAACCACGATTTAGCCTACGTCCTTTCCAGTCACTCACCTGAAAAGAAAATTACATTATTAAATATAAGTCAAAAAAAATATCTATTAAGTCTCAAAGAAATCAGATAAAAGGGAATCAAAGTTTTAAGAACTCTTTCATTCTGAAAATCAACGAAGAATATGCTTAGTATATACTTAAGAATATACCTAGTTTACCTTTATTTTTACAGTGCAGATTTCTTTCGATTTTTTTATACTTTCTAAATGTACATCAAATTTTCTTTAAAATTCTGATTGTTCAAAAATTAAACCAATACTTATATTTCAAATTACTTATTTCTGGAAAGAGTTTTGAAGTACATTATTAGGGGACTTAAGTTTAATAAATTTAGTTTTATAAATCTCAATTGATAAACTGTCAGAAATTACGTATTCAGCTTGAAGCTGTTATTTTCAATAGTTAAACTAGATCAAAACGTTTAAAAAAAGTATCCAGTTTTGTATATAAATATAAACTATATATACTGTGGCGTCCACACATCTGTACTAATTAAGTCAGTTTTACAAGTTTATCGTCTGTGATTGCTGAATATTGCGTGCATGTGCAGCCGATCGGATTAGACCCAAAAACATTTCGGAGGGGTTTCCAATTCACGGATGAACAGTTTTTACATTCTGATGGGTAGTTCCGTAATAATAACACGTAACTTTTGGATACTTTAAGCTCGGACACCCTGTATTTTTATCAATGGAAACGGGACTTCGATAATTTTAACAAATTCCTTTTAAAAACATTTCCTTAAAAAAAATTAATAAAGGAATATTTTGACTTACGAGTGACTTGTATGATATTGGATGCTCGTTGGCCCAACCATGATAATGATTCCACCAATAAAGATATTGATTTCTCCATTGTTGAAGACGGTCTTCGTAAGCCTAGTAAAAACAAGATATGTACATTAAGCAATATCATTAAAAAAATACATGAAGTATTTTTAAAAAAATTTCCAAAAAGTTTTTTTTTTAAGTTTGAGAATATTATCTGTTTTTAGAAAAAAAACTAAAATATATAACTCGAACTATAGTGACCAAATTGAAAAAAAATCGAACTAATTTCTTTTTTGAGGGTCTATGTATGGTGCATTTGTGTTATTGATATTCCTCCGAAAAATCAACTTCTCTCTCACACACACTTAATTTTATTCCCTTTCTTAAGTGAATATGTTTTCTTAGAGATTTAATAACAATCATAAAAAATGATAATTTATGAATGTTAAGACATAAATGGTTATCAGCATTCTTTAATTACATAATTGAAAAGGGTATTAATCAATTACTGTATATAAATATTTGCATTTTTTCCTGATTGGGTTTCAACATTTAAAAATTCCAAAACCATTTTTTTTTTTGGTGCTTCTAAATTTTTACTTTAAATAATAGAATTTTCTACATCTTTTTAAATAATAGAAATTTCTAAATTTTTCAAACATTTACATTGAAACATGCCTTGTGTGTTGCTTCCCCTGAAGGTTGAGTTTTACAGGCATAGTTTACTTCCCAACGTGAACTTGAAAAGATTATGATAACCATAAAAGTGGTGAACAGGGTTACTAGATAAGCAATTGTATCGCCTTTCATGACAAGTTTGAAGAAAAATATGATATCGCCGAAGAATTATCGAGAAGCCTTTGGGATCTATCCTTCTAGAACAGGGGCGGCCAACCTAAATGACCTTGTGGGCCCCTTCGGCAAAACATTATAATCCCTCAGGCTGCACATAAAAATATTTATCTTTATTTTCGATTTGGATCCATTACAAACAATTATTGAAGTGAAAACTTAAAACGGAATGAATTATTATTATTCTTTTCATTATTTTTCATGAATACAAACATAGATAATTTAATAATAATAATGCTCTGATCAAATATATCTTAAGCAATAAGCAGCGAGATAAAGTTACAAGAATCAAACATGATGCTACGGGGAGGGAGGGGGTAACTGCAATACAAAACTGCTCACATCTAAATATGAATAAAAACAAAAACAACGTAATATAAAATAGAAACATTCATGGGATATATTTTTGTTGTAATACATTTCTTTTAAAATTATTGCACAAAATATTCATACAGTGGTAGCCAAAATTGTAGACACGTTTTAAAATTGTAATGTTTCTTAAGTTTGTATACTTATAGAAAATGTGCACAAAATACAATGCATTTTATTGTTTCAAGCTCTTCCTCCGTTATTACTTGATGCCAGGAAACAATTATATCCTCAATTAGTTTATTTTTATTTCATACAATAACAAACGAAAAGCTTAAAACTATTTTCATCTCAATGAAACATAGATGTGAAGCTGTAATAAAAAGTAAAGGCTACCCCATTAAGCAAAGATAACTTACTGCTATCATCAGTATCTATATATTGTATATAGATAAATATTGCATCATAAATTTTTTTGCGTCGTAAGTATTTGAATTTTGTTTCTTGTACTGAATTTAGTATTAAATTATCTTTAAAATGATATAAAAGACTTTGCATTTTGTTCAACTTAACATTTTATAAGCTAGCTTACAAAACATAACAATTTCAAAAAGTGTCCACAATTTTGGCCACCATTGTATTTTGTAAAGCTGTAATGAATCTCGCGGATCGCCAAATTATTCAAAGTGGGCCACATGCGGCCCTATGTTTTTTGCGGGTTGACCACCCTGTTCTAGAAATTACCATCAGGCTATACAAATAGTTTTTGCAGCAGAGATCGAATCAGTTTAGAAGAGAGTTCAACCGTGTACGTTGACTGCTATAAAAGAGAGAAAGACTATGTTCCTGCTATGATGGAACTGCTTAGAGACATTTCTGTTTCGTTGTAAAGTTTTTTTATAATGAGTACGTTTTGCAAATAATCTGTTACAATATTTATTTGTGTGATTTGTCTTCACGTAGCCATTTGTTTGTCCTTGTCCATTAATAAAGTTGCTACTATTGAAATAAGTCGAGAGTCGTCGGCTCCTTTTATCTCACAGAAATTTGCAACAATATGTTCAAATTTTTTTCAAATACTTTCCATAATGGAATAAAACCTTTTACACTGATGCTTTTCCAATTACCGAATGAAAGCAATGAATTATAAAATAATAGTCAATAAAAAATTTCGGTGCTCTTCCTAGTCAATCTGCTTAGAATAAAATAAATTATAATGCTGGCGGCTTCAGACAAATACCTTTTAAACATCATTACGAAAATGATTGCTTATATGTCTGTAATATACCACAATTACACTCATGGACAAAAAGAATTAGCCCACCAAGAAGGAGTCGTCGAAATGAAACGAAATTTCACATACGTAATGACTACTTCGATATAAGTAAATGATTAGAAAATTAAACAAAAAAAGGATCATTTATTTTTTCTTCAGAGAAAAAGTCAAAAGAACGGAGGATTTAATATCCTGTTGAACCCTCTCTAGCGCGAATGCTCGATGCGATACGATCGGCCATTGAGGCATTCAAGTTCTGTATGATGTCTTGAGACCTTTCATTCCATATTTGCTGTAACCTTGCCTCTAGTTCGTTCAAACTCATGGGATGCCCACTCGCCGTCCCAAATGATCCCAGATGTTCTCAATTGGAGACAAATAAAGAGATAGGGTAGGCCAAGGAATGATAGTAACAGTGCGGAGACAGTCTTGTGACACCCTTGCCGTGTGAGACTGAGCATTTTCTTGTTAAAAAATGGCTCCTGGGAGCCATTGCATGAGTGGCAACACATAGAGTTGCAGGATGTCATGGACATACCACTGGGCTGTCATGGTGCCACGAATCAATACTAGGGGTGACCGTGTATTGTAGGCAATGGCACCCCATACCATCACACCAGCTGTTGGATCGGTATGTCATTGTAAAACAAAGGCAGGATTGAGGCGTTCACCACGGAGTCTCCACACACGAACACGATTGTCATCACTGCTGAGATTGAATCTGGATTCGCGTCTCTAAATATGACCTCGCTCCATTTCTCTGCTGTCCAGTTTCCTCATGTGCGGCACCACGCCAATAGGGAGGAGTAGATGGATGGGTGTCAAGGGCAGCGCACGTAATGGGCACCGCGATCCCAAATGTTCTTCAGCCAGGCGCTTTCGTATGGTTTGAGAAGACACAGGGGTCCCTAATGAAGGTGCTACCTGTGCCTGGATGGCGGCAGATGAAGCAGTTGGCTATACGCGTGTATTTCTTATGATGTGGCGGTCTTCTCGATGACTGGTCTATCAAAGGCATCCTGAAGTTGGTCTTCGTGTAAATGAATTCTCTTGGATCCACTGGTTCCAACACTTCCTCACAACACAATCAGAGTGGCCTAATTGACAAACTACTCGCCTAGCTGACCACCCAGCTTCCATCATGCTGATGATTCTCCCCTTCTCAAACTGCGACAGCTGCTCATATTGTCTTCTAAAATGGCGTAATGACTTGTCTCTCTTTATAAACGATTCAGCACACTCAAACAAGCTTTGGTTACCTGTTTTGCACTCCACGGAGAATGACGTTAAACGCCCTCTGCCGGCTATACATAACGCGCAGTCACGTTGCATTTATAATAATTTACATATCTCCTCAACATGTACATTCATGCCGAGTTTCGTTACGATCCCGCAATTATTTCTTGGTGCGCTAGTTTTTTGTCCATCAGTGTATACGAAAGTGATCCCATAAGTTCTCGACCTGACCAAGAGTCGTTTGAAAAATAACACTGTATTAGAAAGTACGCAATCTATAAAGCATATATTTCAAATTTTGAAGACGTCATGTGGTTTAGTATTTGTTGTTTGGTAGCCACCAATATATATATATAGTGAATGTTTTCAATGGATTTGTGAAAATGGAGAAAATTGGTAATCGTTATGAGAGACAACACTTTTATTTAAAACACCTCGGCCCAACCAATATAAAAGCTGAACTAGATTCTACTTTGGATGAGTCTGCTTTTTCGATTACAGCAGTAAAATATTGGATAGCAGAGTTTAAACGAGGCCGTACGAGCTGCCAAGACGAGCATCGCAATGATCTACCAAATGAGGTGACGACTCCAGAAATGGTGAAGAAAATCCACAAAGCGGTACTGGATGATCGTCGACTGAAGGTGTGCGTGCTAGAAGACATAGTAGGCAATTCAAAAATGGCGGTATATTGCATATTATCTGAAAATTTGGACATGAGAAAGCTGTGTGCAAGTTGAGTGTGGGGTTTGCTTTCACTCGAGCAAAAACAGTGTCTTGAAGATGTTTCAATTTAGTGTTAAGCGAAGTTTCACAACAACAAAGCAGAATTTTGTGCCGTTTTATAATCATGGATGAAGCATGGGTCCACCACTTCACACGCGAGACAAAAGAACAATCAAAATGATAGTCTGAAAAGGGAAAACCGTCCCCAAAGAAGGCATTTACAGGCAAGATCGTGGCTTCGTTGTTTTTTTTTTATGTGCGTGGAATAATTTTCATTTAATATCTTAAAAAAAGAAAGGCTATCAGCGGCGAGTATTGCGCAAATTTGTTGCTGCGTTTGAACAAAGAAAACAAGCAAAATCGACCACATTTGGCTGAGAAAATGTTGTTTCATCAAGACATTGGCCCTGCTTCAAATACGTTATTGCAATTGCCAAAATTAATGAATTAAAGTTTGAATTGCTACATCACGCTCCCTATTCACCTGATTTGTCCCCCTCGAATTATTTTCTTTTCCCAAACATGAAAAAATGGCTGAGTGGTCAAAGATTTTCCAACGATGAAGAAGTGATGTCCGCAGTTAATGGCTGTTTTGAGCAACAAGACAGTTATTATAAAAAGGGTATCGAACTTATTGAACATCGCTGGGAAAAGTGCCTAGAGCTGAAAAGAGGTTATATTGATAAATAAGTATATTTTCTCCAAAATTTTTGTGTTTTCTTTATTGGGTTGGACCACCCTCTTCACCGATTTTTTTTAAGTGATTTAAAAAAAATTTCTGATATATGACTACCAAAATAATTTGAGCCGTTTATTCCACTATTGAAAATGGTATTCCTAATAAATTTAAACCATTCACTTTACAATCACATATAAACACAAAAATTTTACTTATAAGAAAACTTAAACTTTTAAAAAAATTTTACTTATTAGAAAAATATTTATTCTTTTATGTTTGTGTGACTCTTATTTCCTTGCATTTTCTAAGATAGTATCACAGCAACATTTTCTTCTCTACCATTATGTCTGCTCTATCTTTTTTTTAAATGAATAAAATATAACCAAAATAAATTTCTTGTAAAAGTAAATTTATCGGAATAAATCTTAGTAAGAAAATCACTTAGAGAAACTCTGGCAACATTAAATCAATCAATAAAGAAACGTTAAATCCATGCTTCAGCCTAAAACATAAAAGATAGAAGAGTTGGGAGAAGTCAAAAAAGAATTTGGCTTAAAGTCTAAAAGACTCTGAAAAGAAGATACTCATGCAATATTTATCAAATGTAAGTCCTCTTCTAAACAAACATATTGAATTTTATTTCAATTATAATATCTATTAAACTGAAAATCCATCCAGTTTAAACTTACGATTAAACTGTCGCATAATCTTGAGTGCAATTGTTTCACCCATCAAAAAAACTTATATAATTATCCTTCATATACACGGACCATTTTTGATGTAAATTTAAATGAAACATATTTATAATGTTTCAGTAGCGACTAATGTTACTTAACTACCATGGACTTAAGTTGGCTGAATCTAAAGTATGAATATGAATCGGTTTGTAACTTTTCTGTGACAGTACATCTCCAATTGTCAGTTGATTTGTAACTTTTAATTTATTGAGATTAGAATCGGAATTTTTAAGTAAAAGTTATTGAAAATAATATTGCCGGTCTTCTACTCTAATATTAAAAAAAGTAAAGGTTACTTCTACTCTAATATTAAAAAAACTAGGATATCTCCACATTCCAAATACAAACAAAATAATCCCAGAATCCTCGGCTATGAATTTTTTTTCTACACTTATTTAAATTTATTTCATGCTAAGGATTGCTGATCTAATAGATTGAAAAATATTATTTAGGATGATCAAATTCTCTAAAAATCGCACAACTTTCGGCAGTCAAAAAAAAATGAATTTAAAAAAAAAAGTAAAGATTTCATTAAATTTCAGAATTTCCTTGAATTTACATATGTTGATATTTGTTCAAAACATCGGGCTTCGAACCAAAACTGAACCAAAAACTGGTAAAAACCGTTAGTTTGGTAGGAACGGAAACTGAAACTGAACCGAAAAAAATATCGGTTTATTTGGGTTCGATATACCTTCAGTCATTTTGTTACTATAATAACTTATTAATATTTTCTAATTTAACAAAAATCACATATAATTATCATCACTTCCTGTACATTGCTTATCGATTTTCTGTTTAAAAGTTCACTAGTATTTTTCTGTTTCAGTTTCTGATATTATATAACTACTTGCAGAAGGCAGATTTTATTCAGTTCAATGAACTATAATTTTTAAAGAAAAATATCAGTCTGTATTTTTAGTACAAATAGGAATATACATAAAATACAATTATTCATTCGGAACTGAACCAAAAACAGTTATTTGTCACGGAAAGAAAAAATTACGGTTCGAAGCCCCGTTTTAATGTATATCATTGTTTCAAAGATATATTTGTTAATATGATTTATATAAAAAGAAAAATTTTAATTCTCTTTTATGAATTCAAACGACACATTGCTATCAAAAATATTTCCAGAGTCAACTTTGTTCGTAAGCCTTAAAAAAAATTTATTATAATTATAGCTTAGCTTTGTTAAATCTACATTAAAATCATATATATCACACTTATTATTAAGGTTAGGAGTAACTTAAAAGTACATTTTTAAGCTATTACGTCAGTGCGTCTCAAACTTTCAATACTGGCGCCCCCCTTTTCGATCACAATTTTTATCGCGCCCCCCTTATACATTAATAATGTACTGAATGCAATAATAATGCACTTTGACGCTATACCTACAATAGGCGATCTCAATCTTGAAAAACCATACAAATTAGTAACATTTGTATTAAATTTTGTATACTACTTTTCAGCAAAAAAATAAATAAATAAAATAATAGGATAATAATAATGTTATTTTTCCTTTCTTTAATTTTTAAATTGAACATATTGCAAAATGCGGTGGCTGCTTAGAAGACAAAATATAGATATCTGCTAAATATAGAAAAAGAACTCAGAGGGTCAGTTTCTAATCATAAGCATTCCTTATTAAAACTTTGCTCTGCAAGACAAGCCCATGGAAGTCGTTAATACTTATTAAACTTGTTCTTAATTTAGTATTAATTAATTAGTTATAAAATACTCTGGGCAGCACTGATACATTAAAAGTATACCGGCTGAAGTGCCCGCTCTTTGCACGAGTTCATTTATAAGAAAATAAAGCATTATTGATATAATAGCTGAATTGTAAGGAAAGCAAAGCCAAGTGCTCGACAATGTTTACAAAAATGTAAAATGATTTTTTTAATTGGTTGATCAAATTATAATTAGTTTTAAGCGAATTGTAATTTTAAGCCTCACAAAATTAGCATTTATAATTGATGTTAAATAATGAACAATAATATAAAATTCCGGTGTAGAATAATTGTATTATTTTTAATGTTTAAAGCGAAAAGACTTCAACATGTTTTAACCCGGCAGCCTGCGTGCACTCGATACGGTCGAGAGGGGTTATTGAGTCACCCCAATCCTTTTTTTTTTGTAATTATTTTATTGTACACGATACAAATCGTGATTCTGGTGAATAATTTAATTAAGAAAAAGTTTACTTACCTACTTTCAAGGACTTTTAAATTTTTCTTTGGTAACAAATAAACAAATTTGCCAGAATTAATGATTTCGTAATCTGTGTGTCCCGCGCGACCACTTCCGCGTAAAAAGTATATTCATTATGATAATATGTATATTACTGCTAAAAAAATTGTGTAAAACGTTTTTCGTTATGCTTTATATGTTTGAGAATACCCATAAAAATAATTCTTGACCAAGTAATCCTTCAAAGGGCTCTCCGTGGTATTCCAAACATCATAAAACTATTTGGCATGGAAAAAGCGCAACAGAGAAATACATTACTTACAACTTCCCTAAATGAGAAACAAACACATAAGAGAGGGGTCATAACTAACTGTACCAATAACTTAGAAGGTCAATCAGATTACGGCTATAATGTGCAGTATTTCAAAAATAATGACTGTGATGAATTTTTTATGTTCCTAAATTTTACGATTCTGGGTCTGGGATCTGCTTTTACTCTGAAAGAGTAGTTAGTATGTTAGGTTTAAAAAGAAAGCGCAATAAAAAAATCTCACATCATGGAATTACAGCAAATCAAATAGAAGTTTCTTTGTTTGGTTATAGGATCAAATATAGCTAATTAGGTATTGAAGAAGTTTTTATTTTTGATGACTTAATATCGCGCGCCTATAAATTATATCAGAGTAAAAGTGCATTTTTTATTATGTCTGAAAGTATTTTGTTTTAGTTCATTCCATTAAATTAATTATTTTTTAAATCTTTTATTTTCGATATGCTCTTGCCCCCCACAGTTTGAGAAACACTGTATTAAGTAATAAAAGTGTTATGAGCATTAATTATCTTAATCGTAATATTCAATTGAAACATTTCACTTTCTAGCCCAGGGCCGTGGGAGGCCTGATGGTTAGAGCATCGGACTCCAGACCGGAAGGCCTGGGTTCGATGCCCGATGCCACCAAATACCCTCCGAGTACACACGGAATACGTGCTCGTTAAATCAGTGTTTCCGAAAGTTTTGTGGGCTGAATCACGAGTGCAGGGTACTGGAGAATATTTCCCTTCCCTCCAGTCCCATGGCAAAATTGGGGAGGTGGAGATAGGTGGTGTCGCCACCTATCGTCCCTTCGGGGAATTTTGCCGAGCAAATTCTTACTGTCATCTGTATGGTGGCCAAGGCCAACGACAGGCGTTATTCTAGCCCTTTGCCACGATTAATTTCGTGGGCCTCGTTCTGACTACGTCAGACAGATGGCATTAGCCACAACACAGCAACAACACTTTCCGTCCTTCCTCGTTATCTTACAGTGAGGTTGATGCACGTTAAATCTATGCTGAAAATTTTCAGGGTAGCGTTATGTGGAATTGGGGAGTGAAATAGTGCAAGAAACTAAGCTTCCACTACAAGGGATTGGAACTATTAAGCTGGTCTCATGGAAAGACTACCAATAGACAGCCTTTCTTAAAATTTGAATAAATTTACGGAGCATTGGAAATTCTTTTTTCTCAAGAAACAAAATAAATAGGATTACAAATAAATAGCAAATAGAATTTCAATTAAATTGCATGTAACATGGCGAAATTTTCATTCTTTTGGGTGAGTGAGTGTTTATTAATGTCACACTATAATGCAAAACGATGGCTATTGACGATGGACTTAATAATATTGAACCACGATCAAGTGACGAAGACGACAGCTAAGCTGGAACATCCACCACGTCAACGTGAGGGATTTGAGTCATGGCGTATTTAATGTGCGACAGATCTTTTACATGGCGCGTTTTCAGTATCATTGGGGCTGCGAAAGCCTAGTAGTCAAGGTAACGAATTCGTGGCCGGCATATTATGAGTTCGGGCTTAGTACCCCTGAAGACCCACTGTGTAGGGGTTGGAGAGTTGGAGTTTGGAGTCAAGTTTGGAGAGAAATAGTAGGAGTTTCAGGTGTCGTTTTAGTCCCTTGACCTTGGTTTAAAGTTACGTGGTCTGTCGCGGATAGCCCTTGAGCTGATTCAATGTACGACTTTATATATAAGAAACAATAATTCTATTAACTTTTCAAGTATTTTATGTAAGCGTTATAAAGGCAACTTCTATGAATATAATAGACTCATGTCCCTCGTTTTTTTTTATAAATCTTTTACTGAGGGATGGTGGCTGCATTGTAATTATTAACTCATTCACTGCCAGGTAAATTTAAAGCGTTTTGCCCTGGGTGCCAAAATTTTATTTTAATGAAAACATAACATTTTACAAAATATAAAAATATGAAGTTATTGATGTAATATTGTAATGGCATTTGCAGTAGTTTTTATTGAAAAAAGTACTACAAGATAACTCGTAGCTGGCATCATTGAACAAAATTCTTGTACTGAGTATCACTTACGAGTTATCTCGTAGTGATTTTTTTAATAAAAATCTTCAGATACAAAGATTTTCTTTTCATTTTGTTTGGTTTTACAAGCTCGTCGCCTAATTTAATCTGGTGACAATCAGATGTGTAATGTTATATCAGATTTTCATACAAATGTAAAATTATCTTGACTGGGAAAAATCTGTAAGGTGATGGTTGTAAAGTAATAAAAATGATCTGTAAGGAATTGTAAAGTAATAAAAATGGACTGTAAAGAATTGTAAAGTAATAAAAATGGACTGTAAATAATTGTGAAGTAAGAAAATAAATAAATAAAAATGTATTGTAAAGAATTGTAAAGCAAAATAAAAATGTGGATTGTAAAGAATTGTATAGTAATAAAAATGTGTACTGTAAAGAACTGTAAAGTAATAAATATAGACTGTAAAGAATTGTAAAGTAAAAATAAAACTGGACTGTAAAGAATTGTAATGTAAAAAAATAAAAATGGACTGTAAAGCATTGTAAAGTAATAAAAATAGGCTGTAAAGGATTGTAAAGTAATAAAAATAGACTGTAAAGAATTGTAAAGTAAAAAATAAAAATACTGTAAATAATTGTAAATTAATAAAAATAGATTGTAAAGAATTGTAAAGTAAAATAAAAAGGAATTGGTAGGTAATAATTAACACAGAGAGAGAGAGAGAGACCTCAGGAAATCCATCCATTGGTGCAAAAAAAAACCACTCTACCCTACTTCTAAATCTTCCTGCAAAATACATAAATGTTATAGAACCATAGATTTTGTAGGGATAAAAAGATGGGATGCGTTAATTTTAGGGAATCAGTTATTATTTATTTATTTGATGGCAGTGGCAACAACGCAGGAGAAAGTAGTAACTATAATACAAATATAACTAATTTTCATTACTTAGAGCATCTTCCTCCCACAGAAAAAAAGGTTGCCTACAAAGCCATGTCGAATTAATACAAAGCAAAAAAAATGTCAAGAGACTAGGTATTTTTTTCCAGTTTGTCCCAACAACCCAGTACTTTGAGCTTATCTTTGCTTTAAAGCTCATCGTATAAAGCAACAACAATAAAAATATTTTTTAATTTTTGTACATTCTTGTATATATAATTATATGTGTGTTTTATATTCTATACTTAACATATTAATATATATTTTATTAATAAGTTATAATTTTATTAATAAAAATTTATAATTTATAATTAATACGTTTTTCCAGTCGGACCTCTATATAACGAAAACGCTAAATTCTGAAAAACATTTTGTTATCTGGAAAATTCGTTACATAGAGATTCATCTTTTAATATGCTTTATAAACCACATAAAACGAATTTTAAATTCATAAACACTGTATATTAAAAAAGTTATTATGCACACCTTTTTTTTAAATTAATATATGTTTATTTTATATATTTTACGCATCAAAAAAAGAAAAGAAAATTGCAAGGAAAACAAGAAAAAAAGAATATAAAATTCTGTATTTTCAATATTAAGAAAATAATTTTATATTAAAATTAATGAATTTAAGGACTTTTTCTAATTTAAAGCATACAAGTAACATTAGACATACATTATTTTATAACTAGAACACGGGACAGTTCCACCGAGTGTGAAAGGAGATATCGAAGATGTTTCTATTGAACTGGGCAATAGAGGTTAAGGGTTGCACTTCTTGGATGAAATGCCCAGAATTATATTGATCTCACGAGTTAGGCCCCTAATAAAACCATTCCAAGTTTTATGACCACCATAAAATATGTTAAAAGAGGGAATAACTTGAAATGTTCAGAAATACTTAAAATATAGGGAGAAAAAAATTGAATCACAAAAGGAAAAGTTCGTTATATAGAAAATGCACTTCGCTATAGAGAGATTATTTACGAAGAAAACCGTGGAATGTTGAAGGTTCTGGGAAAAAGCTCGCTACATAGAAAAATTCGCAATATAGAGGTTCCACTGTATGTAAATTTTTCATTTATCCTTTCTAATAATTCCTAACTCAAATGTCAATGGGTTATGCCAAATGTCTTAATTCATCGCATAACTTGCGCAAATCTGATATTTTGAGTTCGATACAGGATTGGCACAGTTCCTTACTTTCATAAAGCAATAATCCAGTTCATATTTAGTAATATACATACATGAAATAGTTTGGAAAATACTTTTTCTCTTTGATATTTTTACGATATAATTATATTTTATCCGGCATATTTATGACTATATTGTACCTATTAATTAATTACTCACGTCTTGAGATTCGGCATATGCTGTGTTATCTTCAACAGCCGGAACTTTCGCATCTCCATTTCCGGTATAATAATTAGCACCATTGGCCTCGTTATCGGCAGTTCTTTTGAACCGTTTATGATTATCTGAAATAAAATGCATTTTAAGGAAACACTACATGGAAAAAAAATTTACAGTTAAAACATTTATTGAAAAGTCTTAGCATTAAACATTGAATAGTATTAGGGAAAAAAACATTTTCATAACACTCACCTCTTGATTTAAAAAGGACAGGACCTGTGAATTTCGAAAATTGAAGCAGATCTACATTTTAAGCTCCCGAAACCCACTCCCTCAAAGTAGATTTCCGCAAAACCCATTTTTAGTTAACCTTTAATCAACAAAATTAACATACTTGCCGAATTTCAAGTCTAAGTCAAATAGTTCAAATACGGACATTTTTTCATCAATATGCTCCGTAATCCCCTTGAGAGTCGATTTCCATAAGAATCTTTCTTATCGGTTACCAATTCAACAAAAGAGAGATGCTTGCCAAATGTAGTAGATCTAGTAGTTTAAAACGGGATTTTTTTTATCTATAAGCCCCAGTATCTCCTTGAAACCCCCCACTATAGGAGTCTATTGCCTCAAAACTCTTCTTCGCGGATCTCTACTGAAGAAGTGAAACATTCAAACTTTGAGTCTGTAGGTTTAATAAATCAGATTCTGAAATTTTTATCTATAACACCCCTTAACCCCTGGTAATCCTCTTTAGAGGTCGAGTTTTTCAAACCTCATTCTTAACAGATTTCTATTCCATGAAAGAACCATGCCTGCAAATTTCAAGTCTGAAGTACCGAGATAACGTGATGAGTTAGTCGTTTTTCTCCTTTACATATATAGATCAGCGATTCTTAAAGTGGGATCCGTGGACCTCTGGGGGTCCATAACGCTTTTCTGGGAGATCTGTGAAGGTCTCTCATTTAATGCTAAGATTTCCAACTTTTAAGGGGCCACAGCACGATTCAAATGACAAAAATCGGTCATAAAATCAAATATAATTTTTTTAGCCGTAAGTATTTTTTACATACTTTTCTATAACCTCACAAAATTTGAAAGCTGAAAACTTAAGCACGCATAATTAAGATAGCTTTTACGTTCGTTTTTATCCACATCTCTATGGCAAATCAAAATTTTAAACTGACTTATCTCAGAAAGATAAAATAACTAGTTTGTCTTCATTTAAAATGCGAAGGCGTTTTTCCTATTGTGCCAAATGTTTTGAAATATTTTTTACCTATTGCTAATAATACATGTAACAAAAGTTGGTATGCATTTTTTAATCAAAACCATACTTATTTTTTTAAATATTTGAATTCAGAGTTTATACATTTTTTAAGGAATTTTCATAAAAAGAAGTATTGTACGAATACCAATCATGTTATCGCAAAACCCATACCAAATTTTGTCATGCATAGTTTGACGTACATGTAAATCAAATTTTATAAATGAAAGTCAACTTTTGTAGGAGGAGTATCATTTTAAAATAACTTCACAAATTTTAAGTTTTTTCCTTAAAAAATAAAATGGCTAGCTTTTTATGATATTTTGTGCACAAAATCTGTTTTACATAGTACACACACATATAGGAGGCAACAAAAAGAATTTTTAAAATCCTTAAATTAAAATTATTTGCGTAAATCGTACCATGTCCCCTTAAAGACTCTGAAAGGCCAGGAGGAAAAATTGACCAGAGTAGATCACTCAATTGCCCCAATGAAAAAACTCTAATAGGCATCTATTTTGATAAAGAATATTCAGTTTTTTTATTGTTTGCAACTAACTACATATCCATTACTGCAACATAATATTTTCAAATAATAAAAGAAACACGAGTGAAAAAATTACGAACTAAATTCATAGCGTGCCAATTCGATAACGATTGCATCCATCTCAATTTCCCAATCGAATTCTTTATCTTAAGAATAAGTACTAAAATCATCTGTAAAGCGAAGAACTGGAATTAAGAAAGCAGATTTCAAATATTACACCTGATATTACAGCCCTTATAAAAGAAATTCAGCACCATCCTTCTCATTAAAAATTTTAATTAAGGTATCCGACTACTTTTTCGGAACCGTGATTATAAGAAAGCGCATAAATGGATCCTTTTCATGATATCTAGTGTCACTGGGATTACAATACATGTATAAAATTGTTTTAAGGATACTTTGACAAAAACAATTATTTAAATACAATATTTTGGCAAAAAATTAACTTAGAATAATATTTTGTCAAAATGTTCTCCTTTTATAAAAAATGCTTCTAAAATAATAATATTTCGCTTATATAAAGTAAATACTTCTTCAAAGAGTCTGAACAAGGGTTTTTGAAAAATTCACATTATTTTCAGAATTACAATCAATTGAAATAATTATCGGAGTTTTTTTTTTCTTAAAATTGTTCCCCTCTGTTTTCGTAAAATATGGATAAGCCCACTTCTAAGTTATATATTTCAAAAATTCTAGTTGAGCCTCTGTACAGATGTCTGAGCTATATACAGGTAAAATATTATTATAATAGAAGCATTTTTCACACAAAAGGAGAATATTTTGAAAAGGGGTCATTCTATGTTCATTTTTTGTCAAAATGTTTGTTTTTAAATAATTTTTTATTGTAATAATATTCTTAGAACAATTTTATATACATTTTCTAGTTAAGTGACACTAAATATCATAAATATTATCCATTTATACGCTTTTGCAAAATCACGATTCCGAACGTAGTCGGATACCTTAACACAGATATTTATTTATTTGAAATTATTATTTTGTTAGATGTTAATTGTTTTCTTAAATGAAAAATAGAAATATTTAAAAAGTCTGTTTAAGTACCAAGGTAGACTCTTAGGAACTTTTAAATAACTCACCCATGTATCAGAAATCAAGGGTGGGTGATAAAAATCTTGGGGGTCCGCGATGTCAGGGTAATACTTAAGAGAGGATTGAGGCTATCGAAAGTTTTAAGAAACACTGATATAGATTATTATAAAAAGTTTTATCTTTCTTTTCCATTTACACATTTATTACTAAAGAGAATATATAATGAGATCATTTTATTATAGAATAGTTTACAGAGATTGTAGAATTGTAATTTTTTACTATACTTGAATAAGATTCATTCGGCAATACTATATGTTTCCACTATACTATTTTTTTGCACTAATATTATATCTGTAATTATATTTTGTTGAGAATTGTCTCCTATTATTTCTTATTTGGGAAGTGTGGCAATTCGTGGCACAAATTCTTGGTAATCCTTACAAAAGATAATTTTAAGCGCCTCTTCCCTATCCAATGGGGAAATTCAAGTAGTTAAAAGATGAAATAGTTAAATATCTCGTTTGGGACAGAGGCAGAGATGATTCTTGTTCTAATTCGTTTTTCACACACACACACACACCAGTTCCTACTATTTTAGTTCACACTCTCTCTATATATATTTATTTATACATATATCTTGTTCAAATTTTCAGTCGTTAATAAAATAGTTTTTATTCATCCACTTAAGTTCAAATACATTTTTTAAAACTCTAGTGGATGACACGTGATGTTAATACAGTTTTTTCAAATATTAATTCATTAGTTAAACTTAACTAATGAATAAATAGTAACAGACAAAAATAATAGTTCGACACCATATATAGAAAGAAAAATCGCTTTTTATTTTTCCACTTAATATTGTGATTCTGTCGCATGCATATACATATTTATATTAGTTGAATTGTTTAATAAAAAGTGACTAAAATAAAAATTTTCTTTGTTGACCTATAAGTAGGGTTTGACTTTTAAAAAAAATGTATATTACTTGTTATTTAACAGATTTCTGTATGTTACGTTATATGGTTCTATGTTTCTGTTCTAGTGGTTTTTCTATGTTATGTAGTTTTGTTCTTAATTAAAAAAATTATGCAATCAGTGTTTGGAATTGAACATGGATCCTGGAATAAGGAAAATATATTACAGGGAGATTATTTCATATTGTGATTGAGTTTAATGAGAAGGTTATCTACATTAGTGTACGCACTTATTTTTCGATTACTATTTAAAAGGTCATTTTGCAAACGTTTTGGGAAAATAAAATAAAATAATCGTTCATTACATAAGAAGAATTCATCTCACCTGTAATGTAAACAACTTTCCAAAAGCTATTAGTATCACCCAGCATGTCGGCAAGTTTTGTTGTTTTTAAGCTATCTTCTCTTGCTTTTTCTACATCTGTAAAATATTTAAAGAACAAATGGTATTCTAAAATTTCTACACGAATATAATGAGCAAATTAAAGCACAATTTTAAGAAACTAGAATAAAATTGGAATTCTACGTGACTGGTTTAATACTTAATGGTAATGAATTTTTTCTTTAGGTACAATTCATATATACAAGTCCTTTTCTTAAAACATAAATCACAATTTTTAATAACACAGGAAAATAAGTCGGAATGTTATTCATTTTCGTTAAAAAATTCGAAACCAAACACGGTGATTAATCACTCAAAACTTATAATGACACATAATATTAATCTAACAGAAAGCTAATTCAATAAAAATTGAAATAATTAATACGAAAAATCTGCAATAGTAAAAAAAAAACACTTACTTTCATCGTTATACGCATCAACTAAAAATACTTACAAGGGGAGGGACGATGTGTGAAATTCATCTGGGAATGAGACTACGTGCAATAGTAGTACTTCTTTAGGGTGTTGAACCCTCAATGTAATAGCGCCGAATGGACAGTCAATTCGGAGAAAATAACCTTATAGCTTATATACAAATAAGTTTAGAACTTAGCTTATATACAAAAAAGGTTAAATTAAGTCCAGTGACGCAGTGGCTTAGGTGGTAACGTACCTGCGTACCACGCCGTCGCTCAGTCTTTTTCAATTCATTTATTTTTAAAATTAAATCAATTTAATTAAAAAAGAATTATTATATTTATATGTGACATGTTTTGAAGCCAGAATCAGACTTAGTTTTTAAAAAATGGATCTTTATTCAATGAAATCGGTACAAGTTCTGACGCTAAGAGGGAGAGAGAAAAAGAACGCCTTAGTGAAATCTAAGTGTTTTACCACTCAAAAAGCAGATGTGATAAGTATCGCGGATTTTATGAGTGTACTTGAAAGTTAATGCTGACATATGGGCTATTAAATATAACGTTCTGGAATTAGACATGTTTATTGGCTAGGCCACATGTTCGGATGAAATAAATGGGTGATTAGTTTGATACTTGAAGCTGAAATGAAAAAATATGAGTCAAGTGCTAAATAGGGAATTTAATTTTTAATCTAATTTAATTATCCTTACATTTGGATATATAAATATTTTACTTTGTAAAGTACAAAATAGTTATTTAAAATACCATTTGATACTTAATAATCATTATCATTTAATATTTAATAATTAAATAGTCATTAATAATCATATTATTAGGGATTAGATGTCTAAAACTAAACCTAGATATTGAATACTTATAAATCTTGTAAAATGCATCACGAATACTTACCCATTGTACATTTGTAAAGCTTCACGATCTTCAAAATATCACTCTGACTCAATCCTTTTCTCTGTCCTATGGTTACATTTTTCTTTAGAGTAATAATAGTTGGAACACCTCTGTTCTTAGAAAAGCGGTGTGATCCATAATGCATGATAGAATCATAATCATAGCTAAAGTTTGCAATTTGTACTAAATCTTCTGGAAGTTTCTGGAAGTGGTGATACGCACCTGAGAGTGAAAGAGAAAAATTAATAAATTATAGTATACAAAAACTAAAAAACGCGCTTTTATGGTTATTCGAACTAAAAAAATAATTCTTAATATAAGAATAAAATGATTTACGAGAAAATTAATGTCATCGGGGTAAAAGCGTGGGGTGTTTAATATCAATTGTTATAATTTCTTACTAGTTCTATTCTGAAATGCTGAGTTAGTGTAAAAATGTAGTACAAAGCACACCTCGCGCTTTTACGCAATGACATTAAATTTCTCGTTAATAATTTTATTCTTATATTAAGAATTATATTTTTACTTTTTAGTCAGATTTAACATAAAATCATGTCTTTTAGTTCTTTTAAATTATAATTTATTTTTAGTTTTATATAGGGTGTTTTTTTAGAGGTATAGAACTTTAAATTGCAATAAAACAACGATGTATTATTCGACTGGCATGAATTTTTTTTTTATTCGAAAGATAATCTTATGGCATTACATTTTAAATATGATCAAGCAAGGCGTACATTCGTCGAATGGGCCCGAAACGAGATTGCCGTTGTTCCCGATTTTCATAAGCGAATTTTGTTTAGCGATGAAGCGCACTTCTGGTTGAATGGCTACGTCAACAAACAAAACTGCCGCATTTGGAGTGAAGCTAATCCACAAGTGTATGTCGAAACACCGTTACATCCAGAAAAACTGACTGTTTGGTGCACTTTATGGGTTGGTGGAATCATTGGTCCGTACTTCTTCGAAAACGATGAAGGCCACAACGTTACAGTCAATGGTGATCGGTATAGAGCCATGATTACTAACTTTTTCATTCCTGAATTGAACAATCATGATGTCCAGGAGCTGTGGTTCCAACAAGACGGCGCAACATGTCACACAGCTCGTGCCACAATCGATTTATTGAAAGACACGTTTGGTGACCGCCTAATTTCACGTTTTGGACCTGTGAATTGGCCTCCAAGATTTTGTGATTTAACACTGCTAGACTATTTTCTGTGGGGCTATGTAAAGTCATTGGTCTATACGGATAAGCCACAAACGCTCGACCATTTGGAAGACAACATTCGCCGTGTTATTGCCGATATACGGCCACAAATGTTGGAAAAAGTCATCGAAAATTGGACGTCCAGATTGGACTACAGCCGTGGCAGTCCTATACCAGAAATCATATTTAAAATGTAATGCCACAAGATTATCTTTCAAATAAAAAAAATTCATGTCAATCGAATAATACATCGTTGTTTTATTGCAATTTAAAGTTCTATACCTCTCAAAAAAACACCCTTTATTATGGTAAGAAATTGCTTATGCATGTTTTCACTTTGAGGGTTAGAACTTAATCTTTTAGTCGCCAAATCTAGAAATGGTATATGTAATTAGTCGCTAAATCTGGAAATGTTATAATGAATTAGTTGCCAAATATGGAAATTGTTATTCCTGATGATCCTGAACAGGACAATGGAACAAAATTATGAAATTATTGTACCGCCATCGGTCCTTGACAAATGTGCAAAATTTCGGATTAATCTGATCTTATAAAGGGGGTAAAAATCGAGATTCCGTTACATGCAAATGAAATTTATAAAAGCGTGTTAAAAATACTTATAACCGATAATTTTTTTACTGGTAACATATCAAATTGATTAACAAACATCTATAAACATAAGTTTTGTACGCATATTATTTTTTAAACACCATTTGGCATCCCAATTGAATTCCTATTTTTCATTTATTTAGACTGATATATCGACTTGAATGCAGTAAAGTGCATCCAAAAAGTAAAAAATTATGTAGGTTCCTCAAGAAGTACGTTTTTTTCTCCATATTTGAAAATAAATCAAAAAACCCTCAAGTCAGTCAACCATTCAAATTATTTGCGAAAATGAATTCTCTACTTTTTATGATAACTTTTTACTGGCCGACGAAGTGTACAAAAAGCTTGCTTTCTCGAATCTCGAAGATACTACACAAATGAGGAGAGAAAAAAGATATACTTTTTCTTAACCTAATATAAGAATTTATTGGGCTTTTTTTTTGCAATAATGGACATGTTTATTGTGCCAAATAGATTTGTTGTAAGTTACATTTTTTAATAATAGTACATACAAAATTACACAGATTTCCTGAATGATGTATAGCTCGTGTTCAGTAAAAAATAAATACAACTAATGCACTTATTACATACGTTGACTGAATAAAAACTAGGTAAAATAAAATAATGCATAGAATGAAATACTTAAAATTGAAACTAACATTATATAGGTAAATTAAAACTAAACTAAAATTAAGCTTACACATTAGATTAGGAAAAACTGAAATTTTTTTATTTTATTGGATGAATAACAGTATAAGATGAAGAAGTCTATTTATTTATTTTCCGACTGTAAAATAACTAACTAAAGCTACCATTGTGCCTAGGGAGGTAGTAAACATGTTTCCAGAACTATCATGCTGCTTGAAGCGTGGTGGTACAAAATGTGTGCCTCCTATTTCTTAAAACTTCAGGCACCCTTTATTTGAAAAAGGGTTTAATATTATTACTATGTACCAGCTTTTGCTCACAATAATTATAGCTTTATGAGGTCTATCTAAAATATTTGTAATTATTTCCCTCTAGTGCATTTTTTTTTGACAAAAATTCAGCGCATGAAAGTGTTAAACGCTAAAATATACAATAGTAGATCCTATGTTAAATTGAATTTTCCTATTATATCATTGGTCACAAAATTTTCCATGCAATTATATATTTAAAGTCAAATAACAAAATTGAATCTAAATCAATATGTTGCTACATATTGTACATCGATTGCCTCAATGTATGTACATACATTATAACAAGTTTGAGAGACTATCGGGACCAAGACAACAATTCCGGTAGCAGACTCAAAGTAATTTATTTCGTAATGACCTAAATTTATCTAAAATCCTCCGTGAGATATTTATGGGATGGTAAAAAATTTTGTGAGATTATTAAATTATATTAAAAGAAACAGTCATTGTAGTAGAAGATATGTCTAGCGGAAGTGATTTCCAATAACCTGAACATATTAAACTATAAAGTTAATCATATTAGCATCACATCATAATCATCATAGCGCTTGAACGACTAGAACCTAGAAGTAAATTTGTGAGGAAGCCGGAGTTATTTATTTCTTAACTGCCTAAACTTATCTGTAACCGTGCAGGAAATATTATGAGAGCTTAAAAAAGATTTCTCATCCATAAATATATCAATAGTGCCTTAGCACTAAATGCTATAACATATATCGAGCGAAAATGATTTCTAACAGTTAATTTTAACTTATAAAATTAATCAAATCTTTAATTAAATCAAACATATATTTTTGTATTTCTTTTATGTGTAAAAAGAGTTCATAATTAAAATTTTATTACCTCAGTTAGGATCTGAATATACAAATATGAGAGTGTTAAATACATTTTTTTAAAATAGCATTCTATGTTTCCATTTGAGCCTTGTTTTTGTAAACTATTTGCATAAACAGAGATTATTATAATTGAAAGCAATGTTGTGTAGAGCTATATAAATTTTCTAATCTAAATTTTGAATTCCATTCTCTCATATTAGTACTTTAATACATTCATGGTATATAACATTAACAATGTGCAACTTTAAAATATTTAAGAGGGTATTTTTTTTAAAAAAAAATCGATAAATTAAAAATAAAGAAATAATTCTCCTCAACCTACCTAAAGTGAACAATTATACTGAAATTCCTGTTAGTTAAATTTTTAAGTTTATACTTTATTTTATCATTATCTAAATGGTTCTGTCAATTGAAAATGCAGAACGGTTTAGGTGCAAAAAAAGCTGTAGCATTCCCCCATTTTATAAGAAAATAGATTTGAAACTCATAAATTTCTCGGTTATCAAACATTTTGACATAACACTGAATCTACATTTTTGTATATCTTTTGTTCCTGATCCTTCCAATGAAGTAATAATTAAGACCAAATCCAAGACGTGTAACAAGTAAAATTTAATTTTCTTGAAAGTAAGTTTTTGAGAAAAATCCGTGTTCTAAGTATATAACGCTGGTAAAAGTTTAAAAATGTTTCTCACATAAATCTAGTGTACATCTTATCCATTTTAAATGTATCAATACCAAATTGTAACAGTCAATGGAACCATTAAACCACAAAAGCATTAAAGAATGTTGAGAGAAAAACTACGATTGTCTTTCTAGAATGAACCATAATAGGCGGTATATATATATTTTATTTAATCTCTGATGCAGCATTGATTATTGAATACAAGGGGCATCAATTTTTATATCGTAAAAAAATTATCTTCCTCTACTCATTAATATGTTGCTTTATTACTGTATACTCCTCAAATATTTTGATGGAACAACCCTGCATTATTTGGTATAAGATTTTTTTATTAGCCAGTTACAAAGGCAATAATTATTATTGACTGTAAGAGGTAATAAACTTATGGTATATTAAAGTAATGACTGCGAATCTACCTTTGCTCATAAATATGTTGTTTAGGTAAGGTTTACTTCCCTACATACGAAATATCCATTAAAAAAGACAACCTGTGTAAAAATTTAGAGAAAGACGAACTATAGTATTTTATATATATTTCTTTTCATGGTGTAGACCAACACTAATTTTAGGAAACATAATTTAGTACATATGTATATATATAAATAAAAATACCTCAGCTCAGCTACCAAAACTCCTACCATACGTCAAACAATACGCAAAAATGCAATAAATTCTTCAAAAACGTGAAGCATTCAGTTAACCCATCCTTAATGAATATTCTAAGACGTTTCCCAAACCTCAGCCCCAACCTATCAAGTAATAGTTGACCCAGCTTTCTTATAAAACTTTGAATCTAACATTAATTTATTATTTTATTTAACATTAGAAGCTTCTTATCCATGGACTACAACTAGACATAGCTCGAACCGATTGAGTGTCTACAAATCTACTTGGATCCAAATAACCACCTTCTGTCGGCCAATCAGATTGCTTTCTCTCACTGCAGTCAAATTCTCACCTTGATGCAACCGGATAGGCTAGACTACACCCCACCAACTCCCCTGATCTGTTAACTTCTGCTTTCGGTAGCTTTTACAAAAGCTTTTTAATATTAATTTTTTCATTATTTCTCAAATAAAAGTACACATTTCATGTAGAAAAATAATGTATCTTCTATATTAAATCCTTTATTTAAATACTGGGAAACGGTAGAATTTTCCGAAGTCTCTCGAACTTCACTAGTCGGATATTACAGTCCAACAGGGATTTTATATATCCTATCCAATTCCCCCAGAAACTCTAATATATCAAAAACAGTACAGTTATTTTTTCTCTTTCAATCAGGATCATAGCTTAAGAGGACACAGTACGATTCAATTGACAAAAATCGGTCAAAAAATCAAGTCTACTTTTTTTAGCCTAGATTATTTTTTATATACTTTTCTATACTTTCACAAAATTTGAAAGCTCTAAGTTTAAAAAACGCTTGAGTTGTGATAACTTTTACGTTCGCTTTTGTTCACAACCCAATGGCAAATCAAAACTTTAAACTGACTTATCTCAGAAAGATAAAATAACTAGATTGACTTCATTTAAAATGTTAAAGCGTTTTTTTCTATTGGGCCTAATATTCGGCAATTTTTTTCACTTGTTGCTAATAGTACATGGAATAAAAGTTGGTACGCATTTTTTCAAAAAGTGATACTCATTTTTTAAAAAATAATTGAATTTAGAATTTACACGTTTGCTAAGGAATTTTCATTAAGCATTCATAAAAAGAAGTATTGTACAAATACCAATCATGTTATCGTAAAACCCATACCAATTTTTGTTATATATAGTTTTACTTACCTGTAAATCAAGTTTCATATATGTACGTCTATTTTTGAAGGAGGAGTGGCATTTTAAAAATCATAAATTGTTTCCTTAAAAAATTAAATCATTAGCTTTTTAAGAAACTTTGAGCACAAAATCTGTTTCACATAATGCATACACATAGGGGATAACCAAAACTATTTTGAAAATCATTAAATTAAAAAAAATTGTGTAAATCGTACCGTGTCCCCTAATATCATTGAACATTTATTTTAAATATTTTACGTAAACCACTTTTAGGATTAAGACTGTATTCGCGTAGTGTTAAAAAGCAGATTCAAACTTGAAACATATTTTTAGGCAAAAGGTAATTCCAGTTTTTCTATAAATTTGTGAGACTATAAAGTAAACATCCATTAATTATGTAATATTCTTAAATTTTAGAAACATTCAAAAAAAATTTTTTTTCTCCTCAATTGGACATGAAAAATTTAAAGCTAATATATAGCATTATACTATTCTATAAAGCTTATATAGTGTAGAAGACGAATTACTGAACACATTTTACACTTTAGTTATGAATGGATTTATTAACAAATTATTAGTGTTATGAAATATGTGGTTCTTTAAAGGACGGCTAAGTTAAGATATAATATTTATCTTTGAAACATTTTTGTCGGAAAAGTATTCCAATTTTGGGTCCTATTACTTAACGCTAAATAAAAACAGGCTTGAAACTGTACCTTCTTTGATGTTATCCCAATTAATCTTCACGTATTCATCTCTATCCGGTCTGTTATGCTCGTGATGAAATCCAAGGACATGCATTAATTCATGAATGATAATCCCTTTGCTATTGCACACTCTGCTAATAGTTATCTTACCACTAAGTAGCTTTTCTATACTTGCTCTACACCTATAGAAAAAATTTAAAAATTAAGCTAAATTACATTAAATTCTTAAACTAATATAAATTTTAGTTTTTACAGCGCATACCTGTTTAGATTTGTTAAATATTTTCTTGTAAAAAAATTATGAATTGAATAGACTTTTTCTGTTGAGATTAAATCACAATATGGAGGTTGAATCCTTCTGACCAGGCGACAAAAATTTTGAGCCAAATTAGGGCGAGGATTTTGTATCAAGTTAGCGATTCTGCCAACAAGGAGGAAATCGCAGCCCTTTTTCTATCGTATTTCGGACAGGGTTTCGGGGGATTAGTTATAGCCCAACAGTCCACTTGGAAGATTTGTTTAAAGGCGATGGGTTTTGTCAGAATGGCTGAAAAAAAACTAGAAGTGAAGCGACTAGTAGATTTTTTCTACTATTGACTGAAACAACGCATGAAAAAAGCGATTTGTTGATGTATGAATTAAGGATTGATAGCATCACGATATGAATATCCAAAATGTGAAAAAATAGGCATTTGCTTGAGAGAATGCGAGATACGATACTTAAATCAATCAATCTAAAGCTTACATTTCCGTTGTTTTTCTCGCTGTTGTATTTTAAAATCCACGTTTCAATCCATTTTTCTTTTAGAAATTTTTTCGGAAACTATTTCCCCCCTTTTTTTTAAAAAATACGACGGATGGATTTTTTCCTACTTTTGAATAAAAAAGATTAAAAATTATTGATGAGTTTATGAATGAAGGATTTATAGCATTGCAGCATGAAGGTCCAAAATTTAGAAAAAGATATGGGTATTAAAGAAAAGAAGATAGTTACTTAAATAAATATAAAGCATGCATTTATTATAAATTTCCGTTGTTTAAACCACTTTTTCCCTCGCGCGTTTTCCTTCTTGATATCCTTTAAGAAACCACGTTTTTCTTGGAAGCCATTTCAAAAATACGCTCCTTATTTGGACATCGTTTGGCAAATTTTTTGGGGTCTCAAAAAAAAATCAAAGGGTTCAACTAGAACTTTACCCAACAGGAGTTACCATACATTATATATCACTGAAACAGTAATGTATTAATTTAACGCAAAGGCTGTAAATGAAAGTTTTTAACTTTTGAACTAATGATGATTTTGGCACCCATTTTCAGGAAAATTCTCGAAAATAAAGATTTAGTGTCGTGCATAAAGTCGATCATATGACGACAAAGTTAATAGACTGTTAAAACTTCTTAAACTTAAGCCTGTTAAAATCACTTTGTAGTTTTTGCAAACACTGTCATTAATAGGATAAAACTCTAAATTTTGAGACGTACCAATAATAATTAAGTTAAATCATTAACTTTTTCAAGTACATTCATCAACAAAAGGGATAAAATTACATTTGAACAATTGGATTATATGTTTATATTGAATGTGTAAAAAACTAAAATGGTCGCTCATCCAGTATAGTGGTTAGCGACGCTGACTGCTGTGCAGTAGGGCCTAGTTTCAAACCCCGGAGAAGGCATGGATGTTTGTAAATGTATAGTGTATTTTCAGCATGACGATACTCTAAATATCCATCGAGCCGCAAGTCCACTTTTGAGGTTGGTGGAAGGGAAAAAGAGGTGGGAGGCCTTTGAACCTCCAGGGAGTTTTCCCTCAACATTGAGGTGGAACCGGGCTATGTCGTACTGTCACCTGCATGGTGCTCAAGGCTACGGCTAACAACAGGCGTACATCTAGCACCTTGCCCTGATGAATTTCGTCAGTCTTGATCTGCCACAGTCTAAATTAGATTACCTAAGACAATTTCAATTAAAAAGGATGCTGAAATGAACAGGTCACTATAGAGTATGGGTCAATGGACTAATAATATTTTATTCATATATATGATATTTAGGAGATTGAATTTTATTTGTATGTTGTCTTAATTATCTTTATTTTAATTATACGAGAGTCATCCAGAAAATAAAGAACGTTTAGGAATAGTTAAATAAAAACGAAATATTTCAAACAAAGGCTTTGTTTACAAAATCGTATTACCTAATTCTAGTCGACATAACTGTTAAGGATATTATTGTAGGGTGGCGCCAATTTTTCAATTCTTATGTTATACCCTTTTGTCGCCAAAGATGTCAGCCAGAATGTCACTTCTTGTTTAAATTTTTCATCATTCACGAACTATTTTCCAGTCAAATATTCCTTTAGTTTGAAGAATAAGATAACCACTTGGTGCCAATTCAGAGCTGAACGGAGGATATCCAAAAATTTCTAACTATATTCCCACTGATGCATGAGACCATGCATTGTCTTTAATCAAAAACATCTTTGAAGACAACATTTGACATCTCTTGTTTTTGGATCTGGACTAAAAAGTCTAAGGTCTTTTGACTTTAAAACCGACTTCACACGAAGCAACTTTGTGCCAATCGACTCGTTTTCTATCGTCACTCCTCTAGTAGTGACGATAGAAAACGAGTTTCTTTCTCCCGCAAAAGCAAAGTTGACTCAAAAGAGAGTGCCGTGGGGGAAAAGAGAGTGTGGACTCATCGTTGAATAATCGAAGAAGCATTACAAATCTATCTCCACTTTAAATACACAAATACCCGCATGTGTAGAGCGTATCTTCCATAATGTCTTTTTGGTACTTACGCACTATCGCAATCTATTGGCGATATTATATGAAATGAAGCACCTGGTTGCCAATTCGACGCGTACGACACATAGAAAATCGGAGTTGCCAATTTGGTGAGTTATTAATACAGTTGGCGATTGTTGTGATAGTACGTAAGTACCACCTTTTTTAGTTGAGTATAGTAGTAGAGAAGAAAACGCGCTTTTCTACTGCTTGAAGAAGTGGCACACATCATTGAGTGACCGCGTAAAGAAATTCAGGCGATTTCTATTTAAAACTATCTCCCGACTGTCTGTTCCGTTTGTAATGGACGGCACACATGGATTCATATAAAAGGGCCTTAAGTCGTTGCAGTGAATTCATAGGCCAAATATTATGTGCATTCGGAAAACAAGCGACACTATGCAGGGTATTTAATGGGCACAATAACTTTGAAAGGTTACAAAACAAAGGCGCATGACCATATAGCAATAAAACTTGGTTCACATTGAAATTAGGAAAGGTTTAATTGTTACCGCAATAATGATGGGGAGGTCAGCAACAGGCGGGGTACGCGATCGTTCTTTACTTTCTGGATGACTCTCTTAAGGCAAAATTCTTGAGAGAAGCAATTTCGTTTACTAAATAGGCTGAAATTTTTTATCGTAACGTTTCATTTAAGTTCTGAAAATATTATTAAATTAGATCCCCCAAAAAATGTTTCACTATCATTAATTGCATAAATAATGGCAAAATAAATTCAGATAAAATATTTTAGATTGATTATCTTTTTAGAGGATTTATAAGTATATATTTAAAAGTTCAAAAACTTTTTTTTACTCAGATCACATAATCAAATTTTAAGTATTTAAATGTTTGTCAGATTAGGGAGCCCGCATTTCTGCAAGATTTATTAAATGTGTATTAACGTTGAAAATAATTTTTATCTCTTCCACCTTAAATTGGTTAACTGAGGTTAGTTATTAAAAAATATTTAGCTGAGCTATATGAAAACTTTAAGTGATATTATAAAGATCAAATGGTCTTGAAAAATGTAGAATCCAAAAGTTTACCTAATCTTATTCATTTTGTGATTATATCATACATAATATTTCCATTTGTTTTCTGTATCTTTTCGTCGAGATATTCATTATTTTTTTTTCTCTTGAACTGATTTTCTTCTATTTTTCACTCCTTCCAAACAAGCGACCTTTTACGTATCTTGCTACTGAATATTTATCTTATCAGGAAAGAGAATCTATATAAAAAAGAATTTTTGTACTTCCTGATAAAAAACAAGATCTTCTGGATCTTCTTCAAAATGACGAAAAAAGTATTACTAATCGCAAGAGATTTAGGAAAAATACTCGCAAATGCATTAAGCTCTGTGATTACGAGATAAACTAAAAGTCACCCCTCCGGATGATAGCGATTGGGGATTACAGTGCACTCAAGCTAAATAAGCTTCAGAAAGTTAATATCAAAAAAATTCTCAAATGTTATGTAAATCAATACAAAAGAGAATTATGAAGTCAATTTCTAAGAAAAAAATTTATAAAATTTAATATTGTGTCACAGAAACATAGACTCGTGTTTCTTTTTACTGTAATAGATAATCTCAGTTAGTTGCAATATGCATACATGCAAAAATAACTCCATTCTCTTATCAAAATATCTCGGAAATGTTAGTACTTAAATTTGAACATTTAATATATATCTACGATAATGTCCATAAAGAAAGGGATATTTTCATTTACCTTTCATGTCTAAATTACTTGTATAGTTGGATTAAGATTTTTTCTCAAAACAAAAATTATTCTTTAAACCTAATTGTTTCTAACAATTTTATGTCTTGGCACGAGCCTTGAGACAAACATTTATATCACGACTGTCGTGTTTTTATATACACTGGATGTAACTGTTTTACACTTGTGGATTGACAATACGCCATTCAGCCAGAAGTGCGCTTAATGCTAAACAAAATTGAAAATCGGGAACAAAAATTAATTCCACTTAATATTGTGCCACAAGATTATTTTTCGAATAAAAAAATTCTGTCAATCGAATAATATGTTTTATTGCAATTTAAAGTTCTATATATATATATATATATATATATATATTCATATTAATTGTAATTATTTAATAAATAGTAACTAAAATAAAAGTTTTCTTTGTTGACCTAAGTAGGAATTGACTTAAAAGAAAAAATTTTTCTATGGCTTGTTTTAAAAATAGAGTTATAATTTATCTTACCCAATTCCTGGTTCGATGAAAATGAAGGCGTTTGAGTAATGTTTCTTAGGAACAAAACGAATACAAGTTTTCATCATGATTTCTCTCATGGCTAAGTAAATGGTTCCTTTTCCTTTTGAACCTATGAAAATAATTAAGATAAAATACATCGCAAATTTTAATCAATACGACACAGAACAAATTAAATTTTTTTAAAAATAATAAAAATATTAATTTTTGTAATAATTGGTGCTAAATAGTTTATTTTTGTTCCAGAATTCTAAAAAAGAATTTTTTAAAGAATTTATAGTGAATAATTTAAAACTGCAAACGACAAAGAGAATTCATCTGTAATATAAGACTAAATTCACACACATAAAATAAATAAAATTTACATTTTTGAATAAAAATCTATTTAAATAGGAAATGAATCATTAGTTATATAGTATATTACATCCGGAGAAAAAAACATAAAGCCTATAAAAATATAATTTTGTAAAAACATTTTGAACATACATGTAGGAAATTTATTTTTATATGTTAGCAATATATGTCAAATATTAGAATTTTTTTTACATTTGTTAATGCAATGTTACAAAATTACTGTATACTTTACTTTTTACTAATAATTTTGCAATATATATATATATATATATATATTAAAAATATTAGAATTTATTTTAAAAATATTAGAATTTATTTTAATGTTTATTTTTTCAATACTTACTATAAATATTTTTATATATAATTACTTTATTAAATAATAAATATAACAATTTGAAGGGAAAAAAAGCTAAATAATTCTTCATAAAAAAGAACAATTATCTTTTTTTTTAAAGTTTTCAGTTTAAAAGTGTAAAAATTTAGTTATTTTATGCTCCACATCAATATATACTAATTTATGCGATTATGCTATTTCTGTATGTCTATAACTATAGCAACCAGACTAGTGTATAATTTGCGCACAAAGAAAACAGTGTAAAGTCATTCAGTGTCTGATTTGGTGTCTGAGTTTCGAAATAGAATACTAAGTTTTCTTTTTGTACTAAAATGTATGCATAAACCTATTTTCAAAGATTATAGAGGTAAACGAAGAAACCGCGAAGCTTGCTAGAGCTTTATATCGCCCTGACTGACTCTAATGCTCCATTTAAGCTATAACAATGAAATGTTTCATTTCATGTTTTAAAAACATCTCAGAAATTTATTTTAGAAATAGTTCTTCTTAGATAAAGAGTTCATAGAGTTTTTGTATTTAAACATCATTTTTCTTCAAAAATTAATTGGAAAAACTAAGTTCTGGATTTTTAAAACTCTTCAAATATTTTATTTTGAAACACTGGTTTATTATCAAATTTATTTTCTCAAGGTCTGATTATGTTGGTTGGTTACAAATTCGTTTTAAATAAGTGTTAGTATCAAGACTGAGCAGAATACTTACAATTTAAATAATATTCTAAATAGTAAGAAATTAGTTTTCAAAAATTTTACATAACATCGAAGAAAATAATGTTTCATGAATGAATTTTCTATTTCTTTCACTATATTCACAGCATTCTTCTTTATTTGTGAGAAATATTCGTATTTTAAAATATCTATTTCAGGACTTTAACAATCGAGATGAAGAAGACATAAACGAAAACACTTTCGTTTTCTGAAATGAATATTTCAACGTATGAATAAATTCAGAATATTTGAAATATTTAACAAAAATTATATATTAAGCTTCACAAACATTTATTTTTCAACGCTTTGTGTACAAAAGTCAAACAACATTTCAAAAAATACACATGTTTTCTAAATAGTTATTTAAGGTATCCGACTACTTGCGAACTTTTTTTTTTTTTGAAAAAATGGATATATGGGGTTTTTTTGTGATTTTTATATTTATTTAGTATATTTTAAGGAAAAAATTCTAAAATTGATAATAGAAAAAAAATTTATTGTTATTAAAATGGGAAAAAACTAGTAAAAATGTACAAAAAATTACATAAACGGGGCCCGCTCTGTACAAAGATTTTATGAACAAATTCTCAATTTTTCAATTTTGATGTGTTACTTTGTTATTTCTGTTTGAAGTGACCTTCAGGATAAGAGATATTTTAATTACCAAAACTAGAGCACTTTATCTTAGTCATTATACGAAATTGCTTAAAAAAACATTGACTATATTCACATAAAAGACTGCAAATTTTGAAATAAAACAGTAATTCAAAAATCTGAAGATCAAAACACTTCTACTGTTATGCAGAACATAAGCAAAAAATTTGAGCCAATTATTTTTAAAATATTTTGAGCAATCTCTGTCCCCATTCGAGTTTTTCGAAAAAAACACATTTCGAGTAAAACGCATTTTAATGTTTGACACCTTGTGTAAAGTAATGGCATCTGCTTTTACTAAAACGCTTTGTAGTTTTTGTTATAGCGGAGGGAAAATAAAAAACTTGGTATTGTTATTAAGCTAATAAGATGGTCTATAAAATAAAGTCATAAAAAGAATTTGTCAATTTTTGAAAAAAATCATGATTTTAGGGTAGTTGGATACCTTAAATTGATGGATTTTCTTAGAGAAAGCATGATAGACTCCGTTACAGGTAATAAATAACTAAGACTTTCAGTGCTAATGAACCTGTTTGTTACATATAACCCTAAACATAAATCAATATAAACTCAAATTTATATACATAAAATAAATAAACATGTATTAGAAGAATAATGTGCTGAATGAATGGCTCATGTGGTAATCCAACTGTTTGCTAAGCCTTGTATCTTTTAAATAATTTGAGAATATTTACATCTAAGGCGAAAACTCTTCCAAGTCATTTTTATCTCAGTTTTAAAAATTCTTTAAGGATGATAAATTACAAAAAGTGTATTTGGATTTTTTCAAATACACATTTAAAAAATTTACTCTTAGAAGAGTCAAGTGCCTATTTGACTTAGTTTGAAGTTTTGGAAAATTTTGGAGAAAAATTAGTGTAACCGCTTTTGTCATAATAACTCTTAAGTGACTATTTCAAGCAGCAGTTGCGCCCTCTAACGTCCACTCAATTGCAATATGGACCAAGTAAGGAAGAAATGTGTACTCTATAAAAATCAGTACACGTCCTTTGTCTTTGATTTTTGTTACAATATTTGTTGTCTTTGTGTAACCTAAAACCTAAAATAATAAATAACTGTTACACTGAAGAAAGACTTTATAGTGCCCATCACCGAATCCACCATAATTGGATTAATAATTAAAGTCCAGTTCTCTACATCAGTAACATTTTGCAGAATTATGAACTTTCATTTGTGGCTATTGATTAGATTTATCTTTTAATTATCTTCTGCTCATAACTATTTCTCAAGTAATTCAATACGCAATTCATTTTAAAATTTAACGTATACTTTACTTTAAACGCTACTCTCCAGTGAAATAAAAGAAATAAGATTTAATTTTGGATGAACAAAGGATGATGCTCCATTTTACAACTTCTTCAATAATTTCTTTATACTAACTTTAATACAATCTCCACCAGCATTTTTTTTATTTTAATAATTCTATAAGCATCCCGAGAGAAACATACTGCAAGTAAAAAACAACTAAATAACAAAATAATTCTAAAATTTAAATAATTACGTATCTAACCAACTTAAAGGCATAACTATTCAGATATATTTTTAGCGTTTATTTCCATAAAAGGCTAATTAAACGTAAAGGCATGTATATAGAATACTCATAATAATACATGAAATATTTTTAAAACAAGATTATGTATTTACCAAAACTATTTGAAATCTTGAATGGGACAACACCATCCATCCAAAGTCTTGTAGGATCTTTTAATTCATGTCTTCCCTGAAAAACAATTTTAATGTTTATTTATTTATAATTTAAACACACACAACACAAAAGTGTACCACAAAAATTAAATTACATCAATTTTTTTTAGAATTTTAAAAAACACGCTGGAAGGTTATTAAAATATAATCATAGTCCACAGTTTGCATTATGATATCAATGCAGTGCTCTTTACTTTTATGGCTCAAGAACGCTTAAATTCATTTAACACTAAAACGTCCGGGATTTCGATTACCCTTAAACGTCCACCGGCGTCATTTCAACACCACGATGTAAAATGTGTAAAATAATTGTTTTAACTAAATAATTGCAATGCTACTGTTCAGTGGGCTTTAGTTTTAAGACTTTTAAATATTATTTCTTGCAATTAACATATTTTATTACCCTTTATATCATAAAAAACTGACGTTGACATTATGTTTCGCGAAGCTTGTTGGACCCCTTGCTTTGTCGCAAAACATTTCGAGTCACAAATCTGCCAGGAACATTACTATTAAGCGGTGTCCATTTTGTGCCATGCGTAGCGATATATATATCGGGATTTACTGAAATATTATCAATTATATACCTGCACTTTCTTTAGACTCTTAGCAATGATTTTACTCAATCTTTTGTCTTCATCGGAATCTAAACTAGAGCAAGACAGGTCATCACCATCCGATTTTTTCTTACTCGCAATAAATTAAAAATTTCATCAGGGCTTAGACCTTTTCTAGGAGCCATCGTTTTTAGGTGTCTTCTCTGCACAAGGTCCAAAAATCAAATATTTTTTTCTTTTTATGAGCAGATAACCAAATGCTATGTAGCTAAATACTTAGACACAACAATTTTAGAAAAATAGATTCGTTTCCGCTGCTAACCCAATAAAACTGCATTCAATGTCAAATAAATGTGCGATAGTACTTTGGGAAGTTAGTTTTATTAATGGTAATGATAAACGACAGCTATTTATGATGATAAATAACCTCAGTGTTGAAATGACACCAGCGGACGTTGTAGGTATTTTTAGATGTAAGATTTCTCCTTATTAATCCAGAACCCCAAAATTTTTACTGTATAATTGCCATAGAAAATAATTAAAAGTCACAAGAAATTTTCAAATTCCCTGTAAAAATGCGGAAAGGAGAAAAAACTGAGCAAGCTCCTGTGTCGAATTCACATCGATGGACGTTCTAGTGTTAATAAAGATACATTAATTTTATAACACCTCAAAATAATACCTTCTTAGCCCGTAAAATAAATAAAAGTCATAAGGAAAGTACATAGCAATGTGCAGCTTATTGTGGAGGAGGATTTTATGGAAATATAGAATAGAATTATTAATAAATAATTATTTGTCACATTAACAGCCACTTGATTTCATTCTTTCAAGCATACCTTATTATTGCACAAAATTATACTTCCTAAATAACATAAAACACGTGAGAAAAAACCACAATATATAATTACACAAGCTGTATTGTTGGTTCAGTATTAAGTAACGCTATCCTTAATATTTAACACGCTTTATCACTTTAACAGGCCATTATTTCTAGTAAAGGTATGTTAAATTATTTTGGAAATCAAATTCATTTAAGAAAGGAATCTTATTTGGCTTATTAGGTAAAATTAATTTGACTTTTAATGCTATTTTTTGGCAGTATAAGTATACTTACCTCCCACCATTGAAGGCTATTAAAAAGTAGATTATTTTTACTTCTTTTTTGTTTTATATTTATAAAATATATTTAGTGAACAATGCAAAATGGGAGGGGGGAGATGTAATACTGCAAAAATATATTAAAACTTTTTACTCATAGATGACAAATAATAATAGTATTTTCCATGAAATTTTAGAAAGAACAGAGATATACACAAGGGGAAATCATAAGATCTTTTACGGTGTGCCTTGGTAGATCACAAACGACAGAGCCTGAATGTATTTAATAAAATTTGAATATGTTACCAGCTTTATTCAATCTCACTTAGTCTGGAACAATTTTTTTTTATTTATCAGGAAACTTTTAGGTCTTCCTTTTCGTTTCCAAACTGAAAATCTTGAAGTCAATTGGCATACTTGCCGAAGACGGCAATCTAGTTCAGGGGTAGGCAGAATTTTCCAGGGTACGGTCTACTTTTAACTTTTCAAGGTGTTGCAGTCTAGCTGGCATCGGTGTTTCACAAATATGTTTCTTTTAGTATGTATGTCTTAGGTCTTAGTAAAGGTGGTCCCCAAAAATGTCTTGGTGGTCCACCGGTCGATCGTGACTCACCCTAGATCTGGTTGGTCTTGAGAGTCCATAACTCTTCGACATAATATCTACAATATAAATGAGTTGACAATTGCCAGACCAATGAGGAAGTAAAAAATTCGATGCTACTATTTCCTTGAGCATCGTTCAGTTACAATACATTTTTGAAGTTGATCAAAGTGATCTATCTCTCCCATAACTCATTATATATATGAAAACAGCATTTGGTCACGATATCTGAATAATGGACCCAGACTTGATTTTCCTATACTCACTTAATCTTTTTTATTGGAGAATTTGGTAATAGGCCGTGCAAAGAGTTATAATTTTTTTTTTAATTTTTTTAATTTTCTATGTTTATTAATAGATGACAGTACAAAGGAAATGTCATAAAATACTTTAACATGAACATTTAAAAATTAAAGTATCCGACTAAGTTTGGAACCATGATTTTAAAGAAGAGCATAAATAGATAATTTTCATATTTAGTGTCACTTAGAATAGTATACATGTATAAAAAGTTTTTAAGGACATTTGGACAAAAAAAATTATTTAAATACAATATTTTGGCAAAACATTTACTTAGAATAACCTTTTTTCATAATGTTCTCTTTTTATAAAAAATGCGCTTCAAAAATAATAATATTTTGATTATATAGAGTAAAGACTTCTCCAGAGAGTCTAAACTATTTTTTTTTGAAAAATTCACATTATTTTCAGAGTTACAACGAATCGAAATAATTGTCGGCGTTTTTTTCTTAAAATGTCTCCCCTCTTTTGTCGTAAAACGTGGATAAACCCACTTCTAAGTTATATACTTCAAAAATTCTTGTTGAGCTTCTGTACAGAGGTCTTAGCTAGATACAGGCAAAATATTATTATAATAGAAGCATTTTCCATAAAAGGAGAATATTTTGAAAATGGGTCATTCTATGTCCATTTTTTATCAAAATATTGTACTTAAATCATTTACGATTGTAATAATATTCTTAAAACAATTTTATATACATTTTCTAATCTAAATGACACTAAATATAATAAATATTATCCATTTATACGCTTTTGCAAAATCACGGTTCCGAAAGTAGTCGGATACCTTAATGCAATTAATGGTAAGTATATTTACCACAGCCTTAGGGTTACATCACATTACAATATTAAACATCTCTTGGAAAAGGATGTTACATATCTTTCTTGCCTCCGAATCTGTTAGCAAACGAATAATTTCTTACCGGGATGTAGTGTAGCAGCCCTACTCGCTGGGGCATTCTATACCATCAGAACTTGAATTCAAATGTTAAAAACTTAGAGACTAATTTCTTAGCACTGGAAGAGAGTGGGGTCGTCCTTCAATAAATCGCTTATCATTGCGGCATTCGTGGAAATGAACAAGCAGACAAGTTAGCCAAAGTTTCTTCGACGCTGCATCTACCTTATCTACTGATTCTTCTAAGAAATGCCAAGCGATGAAAATCATCATAAAAGAATATCAACCCTTAAAGAGTTGACTGATGATAAATTTTAGTCTTCTCTACTCGATGGTCAGAGATGGGCTCAACTTCCTGTCCTTCCTGGGGTGGAGGGAGTGGCGTGTTTTAGAGTCGTCACCGTACATGATTATTTGCATTCTCATGCATCAATATTGGTTTGGGTGATTCTCTGCTCTGTCTTCTTTGTAATTCTGTGCCAATGACTGTGGAGCATCTTTTTAGTAGCCCCTCTCTTCTCCCTTCTCTCTCAAAATAACTATGGACTCTCCCTCCTGCTAGAGCAACTTCTGTCTTTTACTGGACTGCAAGACACCATATGTCCAAAAGGAAGTTTTTTATTATGATTATTATTATTTTTCTCCCTCCCCTGATAATGCGTTGGCTGGCTTAATTTAAACATAATTTCTTACCAATCCTCAACCGATTTATCTATTTTCATAAACATACTTAAAATCAAAGATCAAGGACATATTTTCTGTAAGATCAAAAGTTTTTATTAATCTCTCTGCTAAAGCCTCATTACATACCTCTGATGCTTTTACATATATACGAATGTTCACATATTCCTCCTCATTGTCCAAGTGGAAGGCATGGAATCCTTCATCTTCTGCATGTCTGTTAATTAGCGCAATATCTAGAAAAATAATCGAAATTAGTAAGAACTCTAATTAATGTCATAATTGATGAATTTAGCATATAATGCAGAATTATAACTTAACTGTTTTCAACCTATTAACATTTTGGGGAGGAACTAATTTTTTTTACTTTAACCCTTTATCTAACGACGGTACTTATAAGTACCACTCTTAAATTGGATAGAATAACCATTTTTACGAATGACGATACTTAGCAAGAATGTTCTTTTAAATCCACTCTTCCGAGATATATGGTAGCACGGATTCTACGATGTGTATTTTAGCGGGAAGACGAATAGATTTATAGCAGAAATTGCATTTTCAACTGACATTTTAATTGAATTACGAAGATTATCATTTTTGTTCCGAAAAAATAGTTAATGTCAAAAGGTGTCTTATTTTTTTGTATGTTAATGAAGAACTTAGAAAGCAATTTACCTATTTATGTGTTAAGTTAACAGTATATATAATTAATTTTGCAGTTAAATATCCTTAAATAATTACTTAGATCTAACAGATTAAATTTCCCAAAGTTGAGTGTTTTGCTTATGTATATCCCTTAATTTTCAATGTAGTGGCTCAAAAAAAATGTTGCATGCAAAAACACTGTAGCATATCATAATGTGGTAGATAAAGGGTTGATTTTAGCTGTTATTTTTTCTCTCCATTCAATAATTTCTGAAGTCCGATTTTTTTTAAAATTTTTGTGACGTAGGAAAAAGATAATTATTATATCTTCAAACTTCTTATAATGATACTCTGCGAGGCTCAATATATAATTTTTTTCTTTATCGATTTTTCTTCCAGAAGACAACATTCAAGCTTCCAAATTTATCTATATATGTATAGGAGAAAGGAGACTCCCTCACTTATTCATTCACTCACAGATCTCCGGAACTGACGTTGAAAATTGAAATTAGCAGCCATGTCTCTTTTGTAAAGAAGATGTCTTCCAAGAACGAGTTTTGCGTGAATCTATTCCCACAGAAGATTGCGGAGCATTATAATTTTCTTTCATTTATAATGAGACTGTGGATTACTATGCTATCATTGTAGACCTAGTACATTCCCCGGGAACTGGCATCACTTTTTAGTGAGGCACCATATAGGTAGGTACTAACTGCCGCAATGTAATTTTAGCGTCTAGTTTCCTACCTAAAGGAAGGCACCTGAGCTCTTGCGATGCGAAATTGAACTAGGAATTTAACTTTGTCGAGAGCACTGTAGGGAACTTAAACATGCTGCATAATCATACGACATGAACTCTGTCGATTTTCTACTTCATGAAAATCCACCAATTTTGGCCGGGGTAAAACCCACAAACTTGGGCGTACCAGTTCAGCGACAAACCAATTACACCACTAACATAAATTCCTGTTTTCAAACTATTAGACCTGCAGGCTAGAAAATTGGCAAGCATATTTCTTTTGTCGTGTAGGGCCGTAGTAGAAAAAATTTGAGCCGTTTTTCAACTATTAGACCAACTGACATATAATTGTACAAACAAGTTTCTTTTGTTAAATAGAGATCCTCTAAAAATAGTTTTTGCAAAAATTGACTCCTAAGAGGAGTTGTAAAGGGGTGAAAGAGAAACTTATTTTCTTTCTAGAAATTCGAGTTTTGTTTTTCTAATCAAAATGCGAGGTCTATAAAAATATTTTTAACAGAATCAAAAGTTTAATTTTAGGACAAAGATAACAACAACTTAAAAAAATAATACATTGTCATATAACATCATGAAATACCCAGAAAAACGGGCGAGTAACTTCTAGTATAATTACGGAAGAACTGAAAGTAAATACTAATTTTTCTTGTGTGCGTACAACCTTTACTTCTAACAATAAGAAATAAGAGAGGAGAATCAATGACTTAAGCAGAACCTCCCTAATCCTGACTAATTGGGAGTCTAAATCACCGGAATTATTTTTTGAAAAAAGTCTGGATCAAACAAAATAATCATTAAAAGGAAACAAGAAAAATAGTTGTGCCCTCTGTAGTGCAAAAAGAAAAACATATTTCGTAATAAAGCTAAGCAAAATGATACACAATTAATTGCACAATAGAAAATTCAATACAATACATAACTTGCTTTATGTCTTAAGTAGAAAAAACCTTTTTAAATATTATGTTTCTGCTTCCATGTATATCATGTTAAATGAGTATGCGGATTAAGTTATTTCCGGCTCATAATTGTGATTTTTTATAAAAGCATTCAACAAATATGACTCCAAGCTTCTCGGTCATCTAATATAGCACTGTCTGGCTTTTTCTTAATTCTGCGGTTTAAATTTCCCTTTTATGGTCTTCGTTTTGAGTCTATTGATGAAATTATAGAAAATTCTATATGAATGTGGAAGTATATCACAAAAAATGCCTCTAAAGGCCTTATTACACATATACGTATTTGATGCAATTCTCCTTGAAAGCGATCATTCATTCAATTTCTTCCTATTTGCCATATCAACAGCTCCGAACAATTTTTTTCTTAGTGAACTGAAAGAATTTCTCCGAATAAAAATTGCTTGATATTCCAGCCAATGGGGTTCTTCGGCTCTCTACGTCATGAACAAGATGGTAACCTCGGCTTCATGAAACGCATCAGAAATGCCGTATAATCTTCTGAACAGAATAGAGCTTTATTTCTGTTTACGGCCGTCAACAAAAGCGGTGAGCGGAATAAAAGAAATAATATTGGATGTTAGTTTTCCGAAGCAGAAAAACCGGGTAGTAAAAGACGCGACTGACGTCAGAGCATATCATTTAGTTGACAAAACCCCTTCACCTTCACAGCTTCTTGAAAAATCTCCTCAAACGGTTGTTCCAAATATGCGTGTGTGATAAGGTCTTAACACTTATTTTGAGGATTTGAAAAAATATTGGCAAAAGTGCATTGACATCGGAAGGGAATACTTTGAGAGAAATACAATATATTTGGATCAACAAATTGATACTTATTGTTTTTTACAGCGTTTCATGTGTTTTTTAATCCTAATAGTATGTAGTTTTATATTATGCATCGTATTTTAAATTTACAAAGATTTTCATGTTTCAAGTAATGAAAATCTGAGTTAATAAGGAATTAACACTGTACATAAATACATGATTATCTGAAGCTAGTTAATGTGAAGTACATTATTATAATTTAAGTTAATTTCATTAAGTCGGAATCTAATGAGCGTTATTAAGAAACTATTAAAATTATTGCATTGAAGATAACTTTTGATGCATAAAGATTACACTTACAAGGGGAGGGCGCGACTAAGAAAATTCATTTAGGGTCGAGACTTGGTTTGGTAGTAGTACTCTTTTAGGCTGTTCAACTCTCAATGTAATTCCGCCGAATAGCTAGTCAATTAGGAGAAAATAGCCTTCGAAATTCATGCTTAGTTTTTATACAATGAAGTTTTAATTTCCTCCAGTGACTCAGTAGCGTGATTGGTAGAACGCCTGCTTTCTACGCCGGTGAATAGGGTTCGAACCACGCAATCAACTTTTTTTTTCAATTCGTTTAATTTTTTTAATATAATAAATTCATTTAAAAAGGACTTATATACATTAAATATTTTATATAATTATAAATTAATTAATTTAGTAATAATAATAATATATTTTATTAACTATTTTATATTATATGTAACATTTTATTTATAGTATATTGTATTTCCCATTATAAAACTATTTATAACTACTTTTTATACAAAATATCATTTAAAATTTACTATATATATTTTATTATAAATATTACTTATTAATATAAAAATATATTTATAAAACTTTATATAAATATTTATATAACTACAGTAATTTTTTTATAAAATACAAATAATTACATAAAATATCATTTATTATTTAATAAACTTTTCATAAAAAAATAAATTTATTTAACTATATAATAAAAATAATAAAATAACATATGTTTTATTAATATAAAAATAACATGTGTTTTTTATATATTATCAATTTAATTATTTTATGATTATGTAAAATATTTTAGAGAAGTCCTTTTAAAATAAATTTATTTAATTTTTTTAAAAATAATCAAATGAATTGAAAAAAAAGTTGATCACGTGATTCGAACTCTATCCACCGGCGTTCTACCAACCACGCTACTAAGTAGCTGGAGGATAATAAAACTTAATTGTATAAAAGCTAAGCAAGAGTTTCGAAGACTATTTTCTCCGTATTGACAGGCCATTCGGTGGAATTACATTGAGGGTTGGACACCCTAAACGAGTACTACTATTACACCATGTCTCTTCCCAAAATGAATTTCCTTCGTCATGCCCTTCCCTTGTTAGGAAAAGTTGTCTGCTTTCTAAATAAATTAAATTTCTATATAGTCAATCTTTATTCTCTATAATGTAAAATACAAAGCCTTTAAGGACATTCCTGTTTATATTAAAATACATTTTTCAAATGGAAGTATGTATTAATTTTTTGCTCGTACTTGCATCGCATTGATCTGATAATACGAAAAGACTTCTAGTCCGGAATTGAAAAACTTTTTTTTACCCTAAATTTATAAAAAATAAATATTTTTGATAGACTAGTATATTGGCCGTTACTCACCTGTTTGGCAGGTATTTCAGGATGTTGCATGCCCATATATTGTTTTTAAGTTATTGATATCTTCCTAGCATTAGTGTTTCGATGGTATTCAAAAACACTCGTATATACCTCGCTTCTTGATTTAAATAAGAATTGAATGTCTTAAATGGAAGTATATTTGTCTCTTACGTCCCTGTCTCCCCCTCCTCTAGGAGTTAGTTTATGAAAAATCCGATATTGGTGAATCTCTTCTCAACAAAAGAAACATGACTGCCAAATTTCAAATCTATAGGGCTAATATTTCAAAAACAGGAAATTGTTTACATGTATTCCCCTCTTGGAAGTCGATTTCCGAAAAACTCGTTTTTGGAGAATGTTCACTCAATTAAAGAAACATGTTCGACGAATTTAAAGTATCCAAATCTAATAGTTTTAAAACTTTTCATCTAAAACGCCCCGGTAACAACCCACAACTCCCCATCAACTTTGGATGTCTTTGGATGTCAATTTTCGCAAAACCTGTTCTTAGTGGATTTCTACTAAATAAAAAAGAAACATTTTTTTCCAGATTTCAAGTCTGTGTATGTAATAGTTCAAAAACGAAAGCTTTTTCTTCGTATTGTCTAATGATTGACTCAAATTTTTCTCGACAGCAAAAAAAAAAAAAAAAAAAAAAAATTTGCACCAAGACATAAATAATAACTTTTAAATCCTAAGAACATTTAAAAATCGAAAAAGTAATAACATGAAACCATGAATTATATATGAGAACAGAAAAAAAAGGAAATTGCAAGACAAAAAATAATTTAATGTTTAAATTTCTTATGTCATGAAACTCCGAATCCAAATTTTTAAGCAATATGCAGGAAATATTCAAGATTAAGTGAACCAAGGGATATTGGTGATGGACCTCGTAATTTTAAACAGTGGCACGATAGCTTAGAGCTAGAGTATCTGCTTCGTAAGCCCAAGATTGGGGGGCTCGATCCTGACTGGGGTCGGTAGAGTTCAAATCAAAAAACTGTTTCCAATAATTGACAGGTATTATGTGATACCCTATCGTACAAGTACTGATTATAATACGAATTTATATTCATATACCTAGATTAAAAAGACGAAATCTAAAACTTCAACTTTTTGATAAATCTTTATTAGAATCTTAGTCTACCAAGAGTAATAATATTTATTTAATTGTTATAGTTATATTGCTCTTTTGATCTTTTAAGTATAGCTACTTTGATTTAAAATCAGTCAGTCTCAAAGAATTGCGTTTTGTTTACAAATTTTAAAATTCATTGATTATGCACTTATTTGAAACTAAATTAAATAAATCAAAAAGTATTTATTAATCGAAATCCCACTGCATTTTGTTTTTATTTTGAGTGATAATGAAATATAAAATATAAATCAATAAATTTAAATTAATTACCTTTTCCTCCAGGCAATGGGATAGTTCCTACTCCCTGAAAAAAGCAATCATCAAATCTTAGAGTTAGAAGAAAATATTTCTCTCAACACATTAGTTTCCTAATTAACATCTGTCATATTATAATGATGTTACATTTAAAATTATGTCTTCTGTTTGAAACATTTTGTATTTTAAAACGTATACACAACTCGAGATTTTCAATGAATAAAATATTTTTTGGAAGAAGAATTTAATTTAAAGAAGAATTGTTAGTGAAGTGTTTGAATTAAATGTTTTACGATTGTTTGTTCTTTAATTCATTTATTTTATTTAAATGCGTTTACATTATCAATTATTTTTCAAAGAAACTTTTTTGAAGCTTGAATAATTTTAAATGAACCTTATGTCTCTTTTTGCTTTCATGTAAACTACATGTAACAAAACTTTTTATTATCAGTACTTGCTTTTCATTTTCTATAGAAGCCGTGTTCCAAAAGAATTGAAAAACGTTGTCTAAATTAATATTCGCCCATAAATATTTGAATATAGAGAAAAAGAACGAATCATAAAATTATATATATTATATATGTAATAGTTTTCAAAGAGAAAAATAATTTTTATAAATCTTCTTTTTTTTTATTATCCTATTTAAAACTTCTATGAAAATTTCCTAATAAAAAATGAATCCATTTTATTTTATTTTCAAAAAAAATTTACATAATGGGTGTAAATTCAAATATTTTGAAACACCATAATTTTTTTTTACTTTCAAAGTATTAAAAATCATAAATTTGTTTACGTAAATTTAGATTAAAATGTTAGACTGTAGATAGATTATGCAAAATTTTGATTTTAGCAACATATTTATTTTTTGATGTGCAGTATGTGCAAAAAATATTGTAATGCATAAAAGTCTCAATTTAAAAAATAACAAATAATTACATAAAAATTTCAATTTCACGTAAAAATTTTGTATAATTTTTGTTCATATTTTCCAGGTATGATTAATTTTTATTCGAAGTTCAAAATTTTAATGTTTTAATTCAAATCTTGGTCGAATTTAACTTCTCATAAAAAAAATTAAAAACTCTTAAAATTCATAATTTTAAACACTATTTTTGTTGAAAAAGTATAACATGCTTAATATAATATATTATACTGACAAAAGATTTTACCTCTAAGTCGTTATAACACAGGAAAAAAAGAAAGATGTGAAAGATGAACATTCTAAGAGTCAGGCAGTAATCCATCCAATGAAAAACTATACACTAAAATAGCTAGCTTTGTGATCATCGTGCATCCTCAATTAAATGCTGAATATTCACTGAAATTTCATACAAGCCATAACGGAAATAAATGAGCATAGGTTCATTGTTATACTGATGATATAACGTAAATAGCTCTGTTTTTAAATGAGAGGAAAAAAGCATTCTTGCGAAATAAATTCCTAAGCACAATCGAAATTACTGTGTACATTTGCAAAAGTTTTAACAAAGAAAAAAAAGGGACTTTTAAATGCTGATTGTAATCACGTACCTTCTCTTTCGAAAAGATTTCATGTTAAACACACTATGTTCTGATTATTTAAAATTACGTAAAATCTTTATATAAACTAAAATTGAGGTCACATTTTTTTCTCTCTGTCTAGCATAGAGAAAAAATCGAATTTCAAAAATAACATCAGTTTCTCAATTATCAACACACAAAAAAACATCAACAATTATTGGGAAATGTTGTTAATTATTTACGTTCCTTAATTAACTACAGTCGGACCTCTATTTAATGAAATCGCTAAATTCGGGTGAAAAGTTCTTTAAGTTGAAGATTCGTTAAATAGAGATTAATTTTTCAATGTGCTTTACAAACCATATAAAGCAAAACTTAAACTTCTGAAAAGTAATTATTCACACTTCTTTGCAAATTAATATTTATTTATTCAATTCCTACTATTAGTTCACAACTCTCGCTATATATATATAAATCTTTTTCAAATTTTCAAGTGTTAATAAAACACTTTTTATTCATCTACTCAAGTTCAAATACATATTTTAAACTTGCGGTGGATGACACTTGATGTTAATACAGTATTTTCAAATATTAGCTCATTTATTAAAGAAACGTGGTACGATTTAAGCACAAAATTTTAATTTAAGGATTTTTAAAAATTTTTAGGGTGCCTCCTATGTATGTATACTATGTTAAACATATTTTGTGCTCAAAATTTCATAAAACGCTGTAATAAAAGCATGTAATTTTTTAATGAAAAAACTTAAAATTTGTGAAGTTATTTTAAAATGCTACTCCTCCTACAAAAATTTATGTACACACATGAAATTTGATTTACAAGTACGTCAAACTATGTATAATAAAAGTTGGTATGGGTTTTGCGTTAACGCGATTGTGTGGTATTCCTACAATACTACTTTTTATGAATGTTTATTGAAAATTCCTTAAAAAGTTTATAAATTCTGAGTTCAATTATTTTTTTAAAAAAATGTTGCTTTGATTCAAAAATGCATACCAACTTTTATTACATGTACTATTAGCAATAGGTAAAAAAAAATTTCAAAGCATTAGGCGCAATAGAAAAAAAGCCTTAGCATTTTAAATGAAGATAAACTAGTTATTTTTCTTCTTAGGTAAGTCAGTTTAAAGTTTTGATTTGCTATAGGGATGTGAATAAAAACTAACGTGAAAGTTACCATAATTCTGTGTTTTTTAATTTTAGAGCTTTCAAATTTTTTGAGGTTATAGACAAGTATATAAAGAAAAATTTAGGCTAAAAAAATTAAATGTGATTTTTTGACCGATTTTGGTCAATTGAATCGTACTGTGTCCCCTTAAATTTAATTAATAAATAGTTAGTAACAAAAATAATAGTCCAACACCTTATATAAAAAGTAAAATCTCTCGCTGTGTCCCTGTAGTGCAATGCGTAGTGCGTGGGACTTCTAACCCAAAGGTCGTGTGTTCGAATCCCTCCTGGAATGACCTAATTTCTGAGAGCGTGGTTTCTTTTTACTATATAATTTTATTGGAATAATTAAATTTAATCAATGTATAAATAGTAAAAAAACAAAAATAGTAGTCTAACACCAGATATAAAATGGAAAATTGTGCAAGGAAAATCATTTTCTATTTTGCCGCTTAAAATTTTGATTCTGTCATATGTATAAACATATTTATATTAATTGTAACTATTTAATAAAAAGTAACTAAAATGAAATTTTCTTTGTTGACCTAAGCAGGAATTGACTTATAATCTTTTTTATATTACTTTTTTTATACATCTTATCTATCAAAAAAAATGTACAAGAAAAAAAACATTGTACAAAAAAAAAAAGTACAGTGTATTTTCAACTTTAAAAAAAAAAATTATTAAAATTACTGAATTTTAATGACATTTTCTAATTTTAGGCCTACAAATAATTCTATATATATATATATATATATATATATAAAAACATGTTTTTTTATAACCAGTAATTTTAGCATATATTACCACATGCGTCCTTAAATTTAATTAAATGTAAAGTTTATTAATTTTGCTTGGCTTTGTTTTAAAAAATGTTTTCTCATTATATGCCTTGCACATTTGCAATGCACCAAAAACTCCTTTAGGCACATTTTCTTCACACTGTAATCCGCGTTGTATTGTTTCTAATGGTTTTGTCATTTCATTATACGAAAGACCAGAAATATTTTTAAAATTGGGAGAAAAAGAAAGGAATCGCAAGAGAAAAAAAGTTTGTTAAATAGAAAATTCACTTCGGTATTTGGAGGTTGTTTTACGAAGAAAATTGTTTACAAAGTAGGAAAATTCGTAAGAGAGGTCCGTAAAACGGAGGTCCGACTGTATTTTTTAATGGATCGAAAGTTAATTTCGATTCTTTTTTTTATTTTCCTTTCACGTTTTTATTATTCTTATTCATCATTATTGAACTATTCTTATTCATCACTCTTTAATTATTCTTATTCGTCGTTCTTTCATTGTTCTTGATCTTCATTCTTTCATTATTTTTATTCCCTCTTTATTCTTCCATTATTTTTATTATCTCTTCATTCTTTCATTATTATTATTCCCTCTTCATTCTTTTATTATTTTTGATCATTATTCTTTTATTATTTCTTATTCGTAGATTATATATTTTAGAAGCCTTTAACATATAAATAGTTTCAATTTATTTTATAATAAGGTTATAATTGAAAATTACTTTTATTTATATATCTTGAACTTAATATGAATTTTCATTCTATATATGCTGCAATTAATTTTCTAATTATGACGTTTTATGAAAGCATGAGTAACCAAAACATTTTTATAAAGTGAAAAAATTATTCCACTTGATATTTTCTTTATATAAAAGCTATTATCGAAGAATCTTTAGTCTTGAGGCTTTGGTATAAGCTTTAGTACGGTGATTTTAGATTTTCATTCTTATTTGGATCTTTAAATAAGTACAAAAATCAAAATATATAAAACAGTAAAATAATGTTTAAGAGAAAATAAATTATTTTATTTTAAGGAAATAAAAATATTTATTCTAGGAATATTTAGGAACTAAATATTAAGTAAATCAACACATCTGTGGTATTTTTATTGCTTTTTTACGCGATAATTCAATCGTAATTTTTTTTTCATATCTTAATATTATTAAAAACTCAAGATTTCACCGAAATCTTTGCAAAAAGAAGAGTTTTTATCTCTTGAAAAAAATATTTAAACTGATTATTCATTAGCATAAAATAAGCTTACTTATGAGACATGGTCTTTTTTGTTCTTGATAGTAATTGCTTCTTCTAAGAAACAATTACTATCAAGAATAAACAGCAAACACCTTTAAAAAGTCCTACATAATCTATTTATTCATATATATACCTCTATTATAATTTTTATTACATTAAAAAATTCTTCCAAATATGAAAGTTAGAATATATACAATTGGGTTATAATTAAAGTGTTTGAAAGATTGTAGAAAAAAACTATTGGAAATATGTCGGAGAAACTTGGTTTTTGTTACATTTACAGCATGGTGAAATAAATTATGCAATTAAAAATTAAGTTCGAGTTTGTTTTCGATAGGTGACGTAGTAAGTTATTAAAACTTTTTTTTTCTTTCTTTTCAATGTCAAAATACATACCACCTACATTTCAAAAGTATTTGGCTGTTAAATTTAATGTGTCTTTCAAATTCAGCTATGACTTTGCTGTAGGTAAAACTCTGTTATTAGTTATTTTTTTACAATCATGTTTTGGTGTTACAATTATTATGCTTTGAAATAATATCGTCACCTTGAGGAAGGGACTGATGTCTGTGAATGGCTTGAAGAAAATGATTAGTTAATTTGAAACTACGGGAGAACGCAGAATGCACACTAGAATCGTAGGATGAAGAGCTGTGAATCAGGTAGTTGTGGAAATTATCAGGGAAGCAATTGATTTGGGGTTGCTTCGAGGACTTTTGAAATACCGCGGGTGACCATGCGCAAAGTCTAGCGCTACATTTTGCGATGCTATCCGTACAAAATGAAAATTTTTGAGCACTTGCAAAGAGGAGATCTACAACAAAGAATTTATTTCTTCAACTCTATTCTTTCCCAAAATAATGACGACAAATCATGGATTTGAAACATTTTGTGAACTGATAAGACGCATTTTACTTTATCAGGATAAGTCAACACCTGGTATTGTAGGATATGGGACTCATGCAACTGGCCTGCTCTTTCTGGAAAACTCTAACTTTCAAACTTTGTTATAGTTTTGTGTGATATTACTCCTGCTTATTGGTCCATTTCTTTTTTCGAAAATCTTTCTCTTATACAGCTAGTTTGCTCTACCGTAACAGACAATAGTTACAGTAAATTCTAGAAATTAATATGATTCCTTCTTTTTCAAGAAAATAACTGCCTAGATTCAACAATATTTATGCTAGATGAAGCCCTACCACTTGTTGTTCACACTGTTACTCAACTTTTTCACCCAACTTTTGGTGAGGATCGTAGAATTACTAGATTTTCCTAAATGCCTTACCATCCCTTTCACCAAATTTGAATCCTGGCGACCTCTTGATGTGAAGACATTTAAAAGGCGCTGCCTATAAGGGTAAACCTAACTCTGTTGGTGATTTAAAAATCATCATTACTCGATACATGTCCTGCACATTCAACAGGAAACATTAAATGCTACTCTGGATCATGCTGCCTTGTGTCTTCAGCAATTTAATGGATTTGAAGGCTTACATATTGAGGTAAAATGGTAGTAATCATTCATTCCATATATGTTAAAGAAAAATATGCTCTAATTTAAATGTTTAAAAGAATGTTTACAAAAAGCCCAACCAGTAAAAAACAAATTCAGCAAGATGTTTTTAAATACGTAATTCATTTCACCATGATACAAATATAACAAATACAAAGTTTCTTCAACGTGCTTCAAATGGTTTATCTTCTACAGTCTTTGAAACACTTGGCACTTGCATTTTAGCCTCATTATACACTTGCCTCCGAACGTCTGCGAACATATGATCATCTTTCAAATTCATGCAAAGATCGATAATTAAATGAAGTCTTTCTGAATGAATACAGTTTTTTATTGATTCCTCTAACGTCGTAAATTTAAATAGTATAAACAACAATCACCTAAATATTATATAAAATATTACAAATATTTATAACTTGAGAACGACACAAACCGTGTATGTCAAAAGTCTGCGTACACTGGAAAAAACTTTACAATTGATTGTAACTAAAAGTTAATACTTTTTAAGCTATTCTATTCTTTTTATAACTCTTTCAACATATTTGGCAGGGATTTAACTAGCTTAGTTGTTTCATCTGTGGATATTTTGTTCCATTTTTCTACTATCAAATATTTGAGCATTTCCTTGGATGTTATTACGTTCTCTCTGATTATTCACTCGAATAAAACTCGCAAATGCTCTATTGTGCTTACGTCTGGGCACTAGGTTGGCTTACGGAGTTGGTTTGGGACATGCAGAGGGCTGCGGTAGCCCAATGGTAAAGGTATCGGATCATGGCAGGCATGTCATGAGTTCGAGCTCAGTACCACTAAAGACCCGCCGTGTAGGGCAGCGATGCACTTTAAATCTGTCAAGAGCTGAAACGTCCTCCCGTTGGTGTGGTGTCGTAGTTAAAAGAGGGGGTACCAGCTCAGGCGTCGTCCACGTCACTTGACCTTGGTTCAAAATTACGTGGTCCTTCGCCAAAAGCCCTCGTGTAGCTAAACAGTGCGATGTTAATATTCACTCACTCACTCACTTGGGACATGTGAGAACAGCCATGGCTGCACAATGACTTCACAATGTGAGCAATTTTCTTGGTACCTTTGTGCCACTGAAAGTAAAAATCATCACTCACCGCAAGTACATAAGATTATTTGTCTTTATGAGCTATGATTTTTTTTGTTTCGGTTTCATTTTAAAGCATTTTTCCACTCTTAAATTGAATTAATTAAAAATATTTTTGAGCATTTAGTTTGAAATGGTCATTAATTCAAATTTTCATCACTAAAATAATTTCTGCTTGATTGTTTTGAGTTCTCATAATTGATTAATTAAGATTAATTTCATGGCCAATTTTTGCTTTAAAAATAGTTTCCAAAACATAAAAACTTTATGATTAATTTTTTCTGCAGAGAAAATGTCACGGCAAAAGCGTTCTCAGGTTGCTGTGAGAAACAATATTTCGAAGAGATGGAATACTACTGAAAAATGATGTTTCTAAAAATCAGTCCTCAACTGATACCACAATTAGACTTTGAGTACAAGTATTCTGAATTCAAATGTTACAGATATAACTGAAAATATTTCCTTGATGTACCAAACTACATTATACTAAACATATTGTAGTACTATATTTTAGTATTTTAAAGTCGTACTACAAGAGCTATAACTTCCAAAACTGCCCCAATTTAAAACTGAAAAAAATTAAATTTTATGAGCAAACCTGATAATGTTTAGCTTAAGTTAGAATCATTATTATTTTGTAATAAAATGTTTTGTGTTTCAAAACTTTTGTGAAAATATTATGTTAAGATTAAGATGAACACAAACTGTCATCTTAACTAATACTATCAATATTATGCAAAAACATATTTTGAATTAAAAGTATTTTTTTCAGTATATTGTTTCAATGTAGAACAGGCATTGTAAAATAACATATTAAAAAATTAGAGCTTTACGGGCATTATAAGTTTTTGTTTTATGACTTGAAAAACTTTAAATGCGTTTCTCTCAGACTTTTAATTTTGAAGGTATAAGTGCTTTTTAATCCCTAAGGCTTTTTTTCTGTTCAAAACAGAGCCTTGAATTTCTTTTGTATATATTCCCAAACGTATGTTCTGTAAAAATTAGTATGGATTTAGGGCTGAGATCTCTAGTTATTTTTCTAAAAAATGTTAAAGTTGATATTTTAAATATTTTGGTGTTTTTCCAGGTTTTTCTAGAAAAATAATTATTAAAAATCAACAAGGGAATAGATTTTCAAATCCATACTAAATTTTCTTTTCACTAACTTAAGAAACATAATTAACTTGAAATGACTAAACAATTTTAAAAATTGAGTATTTTATACAGTCGCTCTAAGCCAAACTCGGACACTATAGAAAAAATCTTGTTTTGCAAAGATACTTTGACTAAAAGGAATTCAAAAAAAGTAAAGATGGATTTCTAATAGTGAATTTATTGCTCTATTAAAAACAAACCAAATAACGCTAATTCATAAATTATAATGACAAATTTAGAGATAAAAATAAAATTGCGGAAGAAAGAGAGCGCAAGCCAAACTCGGACATCTGACAGTAAAGCGCCAAATAATTGCAACCCTGAGTGAAAATTGTAGACTGCTTCATGAAAAAGATTGTAGTTGTTTAGCGGAATTCTCGATTTGACGTTTTTTCATTTATTGCAGAAAAAAACTTAATTTATTGAAAATGTCAAGGCAAAGGGGTCAAACGAGCATAGAGTTAAGGAAATTGATTATTAATCACACTGAAGATGGAAAGTCTGTGCGAGAAATATTGGAGATTGTCAAAAGAAGTCATTACATGGTTCATGACATCATAAAACGTTACAAAACCAATAATCAGGTGAAAAATAAGCCTAAAAAGCCCATAACAAGATTTTCACCGAAGCAGATGAGCGATATTTAGTGAGAAAAGTGGAAGTAAATTCCTTCCTTAGCGCTCCAAAGCTAGCTATTATTGCTGAAAATGAATTAGGGAAAAATGCTAGTCCATCAACAATTAGAAATGTGCTCCATAAGAAAAATCTCACTGGAAGAAAAGCCAGACAAAAGCCTTTCATAAGTAAGCAAAATCAAAAAGTAAGACGTGAATTCGCAAAGAAACATGAAAACAAAGATTTTTCTTACTGGAAACAAGTATTGTTCATTGACGAGAGCAAATTCAATATATTTGGATCAGATGGCCAGCCATATGTTTGGAGAAAATCAAATGAGGAATTGCGTAGTCAAAACTTGAAACCAACTGTGAAGCATGGTGGGGCGGATCAGTAATGGTCTGGGGATCATTTTCAGCTGCTGGCCCAGGAACTTTGCATTTCATTGAAGGGAGAATGGATCAGAATGTCTACCTTGCCATTTAAAAACAAATTTGCCACTGTATGTGCAAAAACTTTCGCTTGGCAATAATTAGAGATTTTATCAGGATAATGATCCCAAGCATAAAAGCTTATATAGTGCGTTTCTGGCTCCTATATAATTGTCTTTACGTCATGGAAACACCACCCCAAAGCCCAGACATAAATCCCATCGAGAATTTGTGGGGTCGTCTTAACAAAAAAGTCCGGGAACACGCTGTTTCAAGTAAAGCTGAGTTGAAAAGAGTATTATTGCAAGAATGGGACAATATTCAGCCTAATTTTTGAGAAAAATTGGTGCAATCTATGCCTAAACGCCTTAAAATGGTTATAAAAAACATAGGATTACATACAAAATATTAATTCATTTGAAATATTAACTAGTTTTAAAAATCTTCTTAGCCGTCCGAGTTTGGATTGTGCGTTAATTTTTGTTTTTTACCATAATTTCTGGTTACAATGTAATAATTTATATGATTTGTTATCTATTTTTAATACTACAATAAATATATTATTGAAAATGCATTTAATTAATTTGCTAATCATTTTTATTTAAATCTTTTATTTAATTAGATTTTCTTTGATGTCCGAGTTTGGCTTGGAGTGACTGTATGTGTGTGTGTGTAAGAGTTTCAAAAAACTTCAAAATTCCTGATTTTTTTAAAATTGTAAAATAATGGTTGGTCAAACTGACTTTTTGCTTGAACAATCATCTTAATAATATAGTCTAAATATAAAACAAATTATTTTTACAGTAACTGTCTCCAAAATAATTTTTAAAAAAGGGTACCGTGTAGTCTTAAGTGAAATTTGTTACTGTTGTTTTTTTGAATAAGGAAATTTTTGAAGAATCCTTGACAGTTATGTTGATTTTCTGAAGCGAAATTTAATAGTAATTATAGCATAAACACGTAAGATGTTTGATTGCCTGTACGCAGACTTTCGGACTCAAGTGTATATATAATCCACCCACAGATTACACCTTGGAACACACGTAAACCAACAAATACATAACTACAATTCGGCATTTTTCATGATCAATTGAATTGTTTACAACCAAGTTACTCTGGTTTGCATCTAATATGAGGTACTTAAATTCTGATTTGAAGATTTAGAACTTTGGATACGTGGAGTTTATAAGAGTCGTGAATATTGATTCAGATCTTGTATAACATTCTTCAACTTTGATGTCTTATTAAGAAGCTCTTGGGTTTGTGATGATTTATGGCAATTAAGATTTGTTGTATATACTCAGCTATTTGAGTATTTTAGTTGTAAGTGTGTTGATATTTTTGAGATATTGCATTGGTAAATGTACTATTTTTATAAATTTAACTTTCAAATTTTAATGATTTTAGTGATTTTATACACACTGGTGTTCAAAGTTAAGATAATCAGATTTGGTCTCTAGAACTACGAGACAGATTTTAATAAAATTTCTTTTGTATACATAGGGTTGATATAATACAAAAAATAACCCTTGAACAGTGGTGTGTTCAACGCGCATTGGAGACAGAAGGTATGAAACAGAGGCTACATAATAGAAAAGAAAAATTGGATTAATAGGGAATATGATTCTTTCTTACAAATATTCAGGTGACCGCGGTAGCCGAGTGGCATAGGTATCGGATCGTGGCTGGCTTTGTCACGAGTTCGAGCCCAGTACCACTAAAGACCCGCCTTGTAGGGTAGCGTTGCACGTTAAATCTTTCGAGAGCTGAAACGTCCTCTCGTTGGTGTGGTAGTTAGGAGAGGGTGGTATCCGCTCAGGTGTCGTCCACGTCACTTGACCATGGTTCAAAATTACGTGGTCCGTCGCCAAAAAACCTCGGGCAGCTGAACAGTGCGACGTTAATATTCACTCACAGATATTCAGAGCTAACACAAGGAATTCAAACTGGAAAAAAGAAAACTTATGAGAGTTCCTGTGGCAATTTGTCCCACTTGTTCAGGAATCTAAACTTATAAGATTATCAAATGGACAATCAGATTGTAGATAATTATTGCTGATATTGGTTCAGCAGCTGAGGAGCTACAGTTTGAACTTGTTAACTTAAAGTCAGTTTATAGTGGAATGAAAATGTTTAATATACTATGACATTGACTTTTAAAAATGTTTGTCTGCTGAGAAAAATTTTAATGTACACTTGCGCCTGAAAGTCTGCGTACAGGCAATAATCTTACGTGTTTATGATATAATTCGATATATTGGTAACTCTCCGATAAAACCAGGGATTTGGTTTCATGAGTTGATGATCGACCAAACATTTATTTCCGGATGCAAGGTAAGATGATTCTTAGACCATCCCCAGAAATCATACTGTTTTCTGGTACAGTAAAAGAAAAATTGAAAGTTTTTTGTTTTTGTATTGAAGACATATTTCATTTTTGTGTCTGTATTTTATCGAAGAAATTGGTTTTTTTGAATTATTAAAAAAAAGAGCGAGAAAGGTTTTTTGAAATACCTCTTAAGGTGGTATGAATTACTTTTAACCCTTTAGAAATATTTTTAACTTTGTATTACAACTTTTCTATATGAAAATATACCTACAGTATATTTTCCGAATAGAAACCGAGAGTGCCAAAAAGTTTTCTAAAAATTTGAGTGAGAGACTGTATACTAATGTCTAAATATAAAGCTATACGAGGGGCTTTGGTGATGGACCTCACAATTTTGAGCCATGGTCAAGGGACGATGATGACTCCTACACTGAAATACGCATTTCCTTACTTCCACATTACACCAACGGAAGGAAATTGATCCTCGACAGACTTTAACGAGCATTGGTTTCCTCTGAAGGGAGGGGGGGTCTTCAGTGGTACAAGGTTTAAACTCATGACAAGTCCAGCCATCAGTCCATGATTTTGACCACTCGGCTACTGCGGCCATTACTCAAAATTCAAAACTCCTTTATAAGCCGAATTGAAAAAAATGTATATTGTAGCTATCAAATATGTCGCCATGAGGATTAAAAGTGGATAACACAGATGGAACATTTAGCAATGAAACTGTTGAAAAGTAAAACACCAACGATAGTTTTTTCCCCTTTGTAACCCTATATGACGCTAATACATATTTTTTACTTATAGGCTATCTTGTACAATCTGTGCAAGTCATACCTTCAGTCCTATTTTTGATTGTTTGGAAAATGAGAGTGAAGAGAAGTTCGTATACCGAACATGTTATGTTACATGCGCTGCAGATAAACTCGCTCGTGATAATCATATGCATTAAGGTATTCCTGTAACTAAATGGGAATTGTATGAAGTGTTAAGTTTTAAGTTTTTAACATCGAGCGGTTGTCAAAAGACTGTTTGTAGATGATTTTTACAAAACTCTGAAGATATATACACTTGCCTACGAAAATCTGCGAACAGGCAATAATTTTACGTGTTTATGGTATAATTACTATTAAAATCTCGCTTTAGAAAATCAAAATGCTTGTCAACAATTCTTCAAAATTTCCTTATTCATACAACAGCAACAAAATTCACCTTTACAAGAAAAAACAGGAATAATCATCCACCTTCCGCGCCAAAAGTCTGCCTACATTTACAAATAGAGCTTTTAAATACCTTTTATTGTAAAATAATTGCACTAAATTGTGTTTTTAAGTAATTATAAGCTTCTTTTACGATTTCTTTAGGATTTGTAATTTGAAAGTTTTTGTGGTTCCTTGGCAGGACACAGAATAGAGATCGATATATTATTGAAAAAAAAATCATCTATGATCTTCAGAAAAGGAGGAAATTTTAAAGCAATTGTTAAAACTGTAAATAGGAGACATTCATTGATTCAAAAAGTGTTCATAAACTAGAAATCAACTAAAACTGTAACGTCCAAGTCAAGATCCGGCATCCAGTTTGCATGAGTGAGTGGTTATGAGGGGTTTGGGCGCAAGAGTCAAATCTGGCTATACTGCGCCAAACATATGTTAAAATATTAAAACATTTCATAAAATATGTCTAATACTGACAATACAGTTTCAATAAACGTTAAAATATCAAATCATATATAAAAATCTTTTTCAAATGATAAAAGCTACCATAATTTGGTGGGGGATATCCCCCACCAATTCAAACAAGTTCTTAAAATAAAAGCACTAAAACAGACAAATGAAAAATGTGAATTCAAAGCTAAGTTCAAGCAATCAATGTTTAATGAAAAAAGATTAGCTCCTACTTTTTATAAAACATGGAGTTAACGCGCGCAAATATTTGTCAGGATTGTTGCGCCAATACTCCCCAAGACATAGTGGCCGCGGTAGCCGAGTGGTATAGGTATCGGATCGTGGCTTGCTTTGTCACGAGTTCGATCCCAGTACCACTAAAGACCCGCCGTGTAGGGCAGCGATGCACGTTAAATCTGTCGAGAGCTGAAACGTCCTCCCGTTGGTGTGGTGTGGTAGTTAGGAGAGGGGGTGCCAGCTCAGGTGTCGTCCACGTCACTTGACCATGGTTCAAAATTACGTGGTCCGTCGCCAAAAGCCCTCGTGTAGCTGAACAGTGCGACGTTAATATTCAATCAATCAATCAACCCCAAGATATATTTATCCGCAGGGTTTGGTTCAAGTTCATCCTCCTCCACGCCATACGTAATCATGTCTTCCTCATATGTTGCATATTCAGTAGATAGTGATTTTCTAGGTCTAGATGGGGCCATTTTTATTTCTATTTCTGTTTTCTGTACTTTTGTGCGTTTTCTTCTATTTTTTGAATTTTGTTTTACACTCTTTAGATTTTCGAAGCATTAGAAGGTTCACTATTGGATGTAGTAGCGGCAGACTCTGGTAAGGGAACTGATGGTTGAACTTTAGTTGACAGTGCTGCAAATTTATTATCAGTTGTAGGGAATAGGCTTGTTTCAACTGATAAAGATGTAGCAGAAGTATTTAGGCTATTGTCAAGGGTAGTAGTAGAAATGGGTACATGTAATTGAGATTGACTTTGTATGGTTAGTATTACTGAAGACATGGAAGGAAGTAGATGTGCTTGAGTTGATGAAGATGATGTGCAGACTTCAGACATTGAAGACGGGGTATTTGGCATCGGATTTGCAGAAGATAAGGGTTTCAGACATTGTAAAGGTGGGCAGATTATGTTTGTTATATTTGGATCTGTTTGGGTAGTTGTGGATATGTTGAAGGTTTAGTAGCATGGGCATATGTTTGGGTTAACTAAGGAACTATTAATTTGCGTGCTTCAAAATAAGATTAGTTTTTATTGGTTTTAATTTCCTGGATCTGTTTTTCGAATTTCTATTTCGGGCATAGTTTTGAACCTGATGGGTGCGTTTGTGAACAATTAACACATTTCGGCTATAGTGTACAATCCGTGGAAGAATGCCCAACGGATGAACATCTAGAGTAAGTTAATTGACCGAGGCAAGAAGCTTGAGAGTGTCTTAACCTCTTGCATTTGAAACAGCGGAGAGGATTCGATATATATAGGACAGATTTTACAATTTAAATAACCTGCTTTTATTGTAGTTGGCAGTTTTAGACTATTCAATGTTAAAATTAAACGTTTGTAGGAATAATGGCAGCTTCTTTTTTTAAAGTAATTCTTCCGACCTGAACTACTTCCTGGTCTGAAAATCCCTCAAGGATTTTAGCCTCAAAAGTGCAGAACAGGTCAGGTTCTGAAATGACGCCTCAACTGGAGTTCAGAGATTTATGGGGAGTAAAGAGAAGGGGAGAGTCAAGAAATGTTTTAGCAGATAATTATGATTTAGTGTGAATTAAAGGTGTTATTTCGACAAGTAAATCACCGGAACGCATTTTCTTTACTAATTTTGATTCTCCAATTCCTTGAAAACCTTTAAAAAATTGCAAATGGAATTTTCGGGACATTTCATTATTCAGTAATGATAAGATGAAAAAAATGTGTATGGTTAGAGATCTGATCAATGATGAGAGTTGTGGGTAATACACGGCCATTACCCGGTCATAGCTGTATTGGATCCATAAGCGCGAAAACAACTTAGTCCTGGCATGCCACCACCCACCACGGAGTCCAACAAGGGAGGCAGTGTGCCGGTCATCTGGAAAAAACCAGGCACGGTGCTTACCTGGAGCACACCCAGAATATAGTGCTACAGCATCAGGGCGAGAATCCAACGGGTAAACCCGCCACCCCTTATCTGCAGCACTAACCCTACAGCAATGTCTCTCCGGGAACACCGAAGATAGGTATCACCAGCCGATTGACAGGGGCAGGCTCACTCCTGCGTCTCGTGTACAGCGAAGCGTGTGCCAAAGGGAACGCAAAAGGTATCCCCAGGACACCATTTTCCTCTTTACGGGACGCCGCACATGGCAAACTTGCTGGTTGGAAACCAACGTTGTTAGTAGAAAACAATACGAATATCAAAAATATACAAAATAAAATTAAATATCAAAAGGAAACTTAAATTAACGCATTTCAAAATGAAAATTAAACCGTGTTAATAATAATTAATAATATAATTTAATCAAAAATAAAGAAACTTAGAAATGTAGTCTTATATATTTAAAAAATGTTCATCTGAGTTCTAGACGGGAAAGGAAGTAAAGAGGAAATTAGGTGGCAAAGAAGGAGAGAAGAAAAGAGAGAAGGATCACTAGGGTACACCGTGGTCGTTACACCCGTGTTTACCAAAGATAGTAAACCCCTTGGGAAAAGGAAAAGATCTCTACGGCACCTCGGGATTTTGACACCCGTACTCACCTAAAGAAGGTGAGCCCCCTGAGGAGAGCTTCCAGTCTGCAGTATCACCTTGAGAATCTTGCTTTGTAATACGCTCTATACAAAAAATACAAGACTGTAAGCTTCTCAAATAGCTAAAAAGTTTTCTGAGATATTGCAAAAAAGCATGACTTTAACTACAATTCGAAAAGACTTGAAAACGATCATGGCCGAGTTTCAACTCAAGAAACCATTCATCTCTCGAGTGAACAGAGCTAAGAGAATGGCCTTTGCCAAAAACATCTAAATAAAACACATAATTATTGGGAAAAATGTAATATATTTAATTGAAAATAATTTTTGTAATTTGACATCAAGAAGAACAAAATATGCCATCAAAAATTCCTGGACAAATCTTACGAAAGATAATCCTTTTTCAACAATTAAACATAGAGGAGACATAATATTTAGGTGTGCATTGGAATTCTTTCGACTGGTAATCTGGAATTTCTTGAATAAACAATGTACAAATTTGGTTACTTGAACTTATTGAAGTAAAATATCAGGGCATATGCCAAGAAAATTGGGGTGAGTGATGATTTTTACTTTCAGCGGCACAAAGGTACCAATCAAATGGCTCACACTGTGAAGCCATAGCTCTGTTCTGACATGTCCCAAACCAATTCTGTAAGCCAACCTAGTCCCCAGGCGTAAGCACAATACAGCATTTGTGGGGTTTACTCGAGTGAATAATCAGAGAGAACGTAATAACATCCAAGGAAATGCTCAAATCTGTCATAGTAGAAGAATGGAACAAAATATCCATAGATGAGTCAACTAAGCTAGTTAAATCCTTGCCAAATATGTTGAGAGAGTTATGAAAAGAATGGAATAGCTTAAAAAGTATTAACTTTTAATTACAATCCATTATTGTAAAGGTTTTTTCCAGTATACGCAGACTTATGACACACACGGTTTGTGTCGTTCTCAAGTTATAAATATTTTATTATTTTATGTAATACTTAGGTGTTTGTTGCTTATACTATTTGAATTTACGACGTTAGAGGAATCAATAAAAAATAGTATTCATTCAGAAAGACTTCATCTAATTAACGATCTTTGCATGAATTTGAAAGATGATCGCCTGTACGCAGACTTTCGGAGGCAAATGTACGAGGAATTTTTGCGGAGATATAGTTCTTTATACACTCTGTCGCAAAAAATATATGCACCCAGAAGAAATCAATACAATCACGAAACTCGGCAAGAATGTAGTCTGGTAAGAGATATGCAAATGATTAAAATTTCGAAGCCAATGAGACAAGGCTAAGTGTGCTATGCGCATATTAGTTGCGCAACTGGGAGAGTTTAAAAGCATGAGTACGAGCGCCGTACGGCTATCCAAACGAATCTGATGACTTTGATAGACGATATTGAGACGTAGGATGCCTCTAAGACGTAACCGGCGGCAGTACGAGCAGCTGACGGACTTTGATAGGGGCCGTATAATAGGCCTCAGAGAAGCAGGTTGGTCGAATAGACGTATCGGCCGACACCTCGGTCGGAGCGATATGGTAGTTGCTCGGTGTTGGCAACAGTGGATCACAGAAGGTAGAGTGTACCGTCGAGGAGGGTCAGGACGTCCCAGGAACACAAATGATCGCGAGGATCGTGCAATCAGAAGAGTGGCCACTTCGGCACCAACAACGTCGCTAGCATCGATTCAACGCCACTTACCTCCTTCCAGACATCCAGTGCCATCAAGAGAAACCATAAGGAGACGACTGACCGAAGTTGGCTTGAGGAGCCGACGTCCGCTAAGACGCTTACCACTGACCCCACATCATAGGCAGTGTCGACTGGATTTTGCCGACCTCGGGCAACTTGGAGTGTGACAGACCGGAGACGTGTCATCTTCAGTGATGAATCCCGATTCAGTCTCAGGGCTGATGACCACCGCACACGTGTCTGGAGGCGCACCGGCCAGCGGTCCGATCCGGCATTTATTGTCGAGCGGCATACAGCAATTTCACAAGTGGTCCTTCAAGGCACTTTGACAGCTCGCAGATACGTGGACGATATTTTAACGCCGATTGTGCTACCCATGCAATCAAGTCGCCCAGGTGCCATTTATCAACAGGATAATGCTCGTCCACAAACTGCGCGACTCTCCCAACAATGTCTTCAAGGATATGACGTCCTACCATGGCCTGCCAGGTCACCAGATCTTTCGCCAATAGAGCATGTCTGGAACGCGCTGGGAAGACAACTGCAGCCGTCCCGAGATACAGGAGAATTAACTGCGCAGATGCAAAGACTATGGCAGGATCTTCCACAGGGGATCATAAGTGATCTAATTGAATCGATGCCACGCCGAATTTCGGCTTGTATAGCTGCCAGAGGTGGCTTTACTACTTACTGATTTTTAACCTTTTTGCAAGCTGTAACCGCTTAATAAAATGATATTTTGTTCTGAATTTTTAATCATTTGTTTATTTTCATATACACTACATGCATACCAAATTTCGTGAATGTAGCTCAATTTCTTCTGGGTGCATATATTTTTTTGCGACAGAGTGTATTTTAGTCGATATATATTTGTGAGCAAAGTTTTTCTTGCATGGAAATCAACAAGACTAAATATAGATGCAAGTTGGTTGGCATAAATTTGCAGGTTGTGATGAGAACTTAAGTAAGCAATCCCACTCCTGATTTTAAAAAAAAGTGTGATAGGGTACATTTGTCTCATTATGTAAGTTCTAAAATTAAATGTGCTTGCAGCTATAGACAATGGGAAATTATCTCAACAAATAAATTGAACAGAACTGCCACTATTTTATTTATTATTTTTTATAGTGAATGCAATCATATTAGAAAGGTACGGCTATATTTGGAATCCTTCGCTCCTACAATGGAGCCCGTGGTCCAAAACAAGTTACCCACCCCCTGCCTTAAAAAGTTGGGTTAGTTTTCTGTATAAATAGCCCTCTCCGATGAAATTCAATTATTAAAAATACTTACTGGAGGAATTGGAAGCTATTCGCTGATTCCTAATGTATGCGAGTCCTACTTTTCCTACTAAATATAAATTCATCCTTTCGACTTAAAATAGAATTGATAGTAAAAAATCCAAAATTAGGGAGGGGGTGAATTAAAATTCGTAATAAAAAAAATGTAAACTTTTTGTGCCATTTTTATCTGAAAAAAAATTTCGAAACGCTATTCATTACTAAATACTCGGCATTTGATCACGAAAATTACTTAATTGGATTTTTTATTGATGTTGCACTAGAGCTATTGGTGACGAACTTAATAATTGTCAACCTCAGTCAAGTGGCGAGGATCACTTCAGGAGCGGTATCTTATTCTTCAAATTTCCACATCTGTCTAACGTAAAGACCAACAGAATTAACATACATCAGTCCCCTATACCAGTGATCCGCAACCCCGGTCCGTAGATCAAATGGTGTTAGAAGAACATTAAACTATTGCCATTTTATTTAAAGTGGTGCATTTCTCTCGGATCTGCGTAACTTTCCACGGAAATCACTTTTATTCATTTTTGGTGTAACTATATTTTATTCTGAAGGCATATTTAAATGTAACTAAATTAAAATTGTTAAATAAAAACAATCTATAAAATATAAACAATTAATGTGTCCCACCCTCAGCGGGCCGCGGTAAAATTATCAAACGTTGACCAGTCCGCAGCGATAAAAAGGTTACTGTGGATCTGAAGTGGCACCAGGATTTGAACCTTCTACAAGACACTGCCACGATCACTCACAAAATTAATCTCAACTAAAAAGAATGAAAATGTGTCTGAATAATTTTGTTGCTAATGTGATAGATAACTCTAATGGCTTTTTTTAATTTTAAACAAACAAAAAAAATGTCAGTACTTTTCCATTTCGCCAGCGCAGGCGATAAATTCGCCAAAAATGATACAACCGACCCCAAACTGAATATTCTTCCTTGGCAACCTATTACCCCTACACATTTTCAACACAAGAGCAGCGGTCTTTTCTTAAGAATAACGTGTTTTTCAGAAATAGATGGAGAAGAAATGAGAGCTATAATATTTATAACATATTTTATGTGTATGTTGTTGCCAATAAAGCCAGTTTGGTGAGATTTGCGCCGACGAAACGGAAAAACGCCAAAAAAATCATTTATTACTCCTTTTTAATGTTTTCATTTTTATATCCCTTTTATTGAGACTCTTACTAAATTAAATTCAGAGGCGTAATAATTCATTTTGCCATTCGAAATAACTACAATATTCGCTACCCCCCTTACCCTTAATTTGTGGAAATAATATATTTAAATAACTGAATTCCAGACTAAGTAAAAATATGTTAATTTTATTAACAGGCATTGATTTCTTTTAAATAAATGCTTGTTAATAAAAAATTTTAAGACAAATAAAAAGAACAGCTCTTTAATGTACTATATATCATACAGTACTTTGAAGAATCAGGGGAAGTTTTAGCTTCCTTCTTTAATGTAATATGTATTTCTTTTAAATAAGTGGTAAATTTTAAAATATATAATCTATATAACTTCATTGAAAACATACTTTGTACTACTATTGATGTATAGCTAAAGCAATGTCTCATTGCCTTTCTTTATATTAAATTACATTAATTTTTTGTATAAATTTTACAACTTCTGATATTTTTTATTAAGGGAAATTGTTTCTTAATAAAAAAAATCAGTATTCATTTAAAACAAGAATTAAACTCAGTGGTGCAACAGCCCATGGCGGGCCAAGGCCTACTGTGTCCATTTCAATTTTGGTGACCTTTGGCACTAAGGTGCATTAGCAGATGTCCTGATCAGGAACAGGCCGATCAAAACTCTTATTTAACTTAAATTAACTTACAATGGGCATTTCTGATTTACACATTTTAATCCACTTCAATACTGAAAAAAAGTTTTCATATTTGCTTACTCATGTTCATCGATCAGAATTTAAATAAATTACAGAACAATGGTTAGAATAAATGATAACCCAAAACGGTTTCAATTTCCGAGACGTATAATGCTATCAGTAATCGATATGTGCCCTTTAAAGGCCGTTAAATTTTGATTAGTAATGTTTTCATTTACCTTTACTCTCTTTATTTCCAATTACACCATGCAGCACTTTTCTAGTATTAATGACAAAAATTTGATTCGACTGCGAAAAATTCCTTTCTGGAAGCATGCTCGATTAAAATGATGAAAGATAGGGTAAAATTCGTTGCTCTTTTACCACAAGCTTTAACTGATAAAAAAATAAAACGCTATTTTCATTATATGTATTCTGAAATAGATACTGGACCAGGACATAAAATTAACTGGATTATATGCATCTAATTCTGTGTAGCATATCGAATTGAAAAGAATGAAGCTTTCAAAGGTTATTAAATGAATATGACAATTCTGCGGAAGGCTCTGATATATTTCCTGAATCCTTAATTCCATTGGTCATTTAGATGATTATATCGTTTATATTTTTATGTTATTTTAATAATTCAGTTCATCTTTTTAGATATTTTGGTTTATTAGACACACAAATAAGACATGTTTACAGCACAAAGAGCATCACTTAACTGATTCTGCAAGCTCAAATAACTTGCAACGCCATCTATTCATTTTACATTTAATTTGCAACAGGGACATCATTATGCTTTTCAACCATAGTACCGTGGCTCTTTTGTGTGTCCCCAAATTCTTGAAGTGTACCGCCATATTTTTTTTTAAATTGTTAATTATACTCTGAGAAAAAAATAAATCCAAACCGGAATCATTCGGCCGTTTTACAGAAGTAAGCTAAGAGTATTCATGGTATACTTGACTTATTCTTTCGTAGACTGATGGATATAAAAAACATTTCATTTGCGTTAATCCATTCGTGGGTAACGGATACATCGGTATATTAATTAACTTTGAATAAAGAAGAAAAACTAAATTCGCTCTGTCATTATCGAAATTTAATTTCAAAACATTCGAAAGAGTCAAATTAATTCATTTTGGATTAAAATTAGAGGCGATTATGTCATAATAGAGAAAAAAGCTTTTAAAATATTGTTACAATTTTCTGCATCTTATTTGCGTGGATTCGAATTTTCAGCGTTAAAAGTATAAAAATGAACAAAAGTAATATTAAAAGAATTAAATCAATTCCTACTTAGGTCAACAATGAAAAATTTTATGTTAGTTACTTTTTATTAAATAGTTACAATTAATATAAATATGTATATACGTATGACCGAAACACAATATTAAGTGACAAAATAGAAAGTGACATTCCTTACAATTTTCCATTTTCCTTTCTACATAGGGTGTTGACTACTTTTTGTTTGTTTGTTATTTATTCATTAGTAAAATTTAAGTATTCTAATAAAATAATAAAGTAAAAAAGAATACACATTCTCAGAAATTAGGTCATCCTCGGAGGGATTCGAACCCACGCCCCTTGGATTAGAAGTCCAACGCGCTATCCATTGCGCTACAGAGACACAATGAACGATTGATTCTCCTTTCTATATGTGTTGTCGGATTATTATTTTGGTTTTTTTACTATTTATTCATTTTTTAAATTTAATTAATAAATTAATATTTGAAAAACTGTATTAACATCAAGAGTCGTCCACTACAAGTTTAATAAAATGTATTTGAACTTGTATGGATAAGTAGGAAGTATTTCCTTACCGATTGAAAAGTTGAACAAGATTATATATATATATATATATATATATATATATATATATATATATATATATATATATATATATATATATATATGGGGGAAAAGAGTGAACTATAATATATAGTAGGAATTGAAAAAATACTGAGAGTCTTTTAAATGTAGATGAGACGAGAAATGAAAGTAGCACTACTGCCATTTTTACGATCCAATATAAACGAAATTATCAAGAAACATTAAGCTCAAATTTCGCATTAAATGTATTCTTATAATTAATTTGCAATCAATTAATCAATAAGCATTTGTTGTGTCCAAAAGTCTTGTGGGTTGAATCACGAGTGCAGGGGACTGGAGAATAGTTCCCTCCCGTTCAGTTCCATGCCTAAATTGTGGTGGTGAAGATAGGTGGTGTCGCCATCTATCGTCCCTTCGGGAATTTCCCCGAGCTAATTCGTACTGTCACCTCTATGGTGCTCAAGACCAAGGCCAACGACAAGCGTTCTTCTAGACCCTTGCCACGATGAATTTCGTGGGCCACGATCTGACTACGTCAGACAGGTGGCATTAGCCACAACAACAACAACAGCATTTTGTTGACTTCATCATACATGTTATTTTATTTATCATTAAAAATGATTAGCATTAACTATTTTACACAGTGTATTACAGATAAGTAAATTTCTTTTTAAACTTTTTTTTATTGTTAGTGTACCGCCAAAATTAGAAATTGTTAAAAATGTACCGAAACAAAAAAAATAGGTCTGTGCTAGTAAAATGAAAATAATACTATACATTACATGATTCCATAGATTTCAAAGGAAATTTATTTCTATTACATCATGTTCCGAAGTCAATATTTTTTTTATTATTATTTATTAGTAGACGTTACCCACCGGAATTTTCATGATGATGTATGAGTATGTATTGTTTATAAGCTTTTTTGATATCTAAGTTCTCGCCTTCAGCTTTCAGTTGTATAGAAAAACGTACTTATAGCTCTCACACCTCTTGGTTTTGAAAGGACATGACTTGAATTTATTAAACTATTTGATTTAAAATTCTCTTTAACACAGCCCTCCTGCCAGAGTTAATATCCGCAAAATCCATTTTTAGCATGTCTTTACTCAACTAAATAAACATGCTTGCCAAATTTCAAGTTTGTATGTCTGATAGTTCATATAAACGTGAATTTTTATCTATAGCTCCCCTCAAACACCTTTGGTAGTGAAATTCCGTAAAACCCGTTCTGGGCAGATTTTTACTTGGCAAAAGTAACGTGCTTAACAAATTTCACACAAGTATCTAGGTCTCATAATTCCGGAGATCTCAAAACGAATGAGTGAATCACTTCTCTGATTGTTTCTTAAAGTATCTATAGAGATAGAGAGATAATATTTTTTTTTTGAATTTTCACTCCTTTTAATAAAACGAAGAAAGGTTAATTTTTTTTTATTTTAATGATGTACCTCAATCTGAAAAGAATCTACAAATAGTCACAAGAATTTAAAGGAAATTTCTACACTCACACACATATTTCAGTTCTTAAATATTACAAAATTAGAGTTGCAATCTGAAATCTATCTTGAAAAACATGCAATGAAAATCGCTTTTAACCCGAAATCGAGGGGAGTGAAATATTTTTTTGTGTTAAAAGAACTTTGTATTGAAGGGGAAAATATATATATATATTCGACAAAATTAAGTTAGAGTACATTTTATTTACATAGATATACATATAGGCATATGTTTAATAAGCACCAATGAAACAAAAACATTCAGGAGAGCTTAATAAAATTTAATACAAAAAAAAAATTTCAAGTGTTTTGAAAAACAAAATGCTTATTGAATTTTTTGGAAAATAATCTGATATTTGTCTTTGCATTGTCTTTCTTAGCAACAAATTGTCAACAAATTCGATGCCGTCCCTTTTGCTACTCATTTCACTATTGGAATGTGCATTTAAATAAATGCGCATACTTTTCATGGTGGTACTCATTTCGGGTGATGTGGGAAAAGGAGTTGCATCATTCATTTCATTTAGAGATAGAGGGTGATGCACAAATTTAGCTCGTGTCATGGGCTATTCCGAGAACATTTCAAAGGCAATTTAGACTCATTTTTACGAAACATGTGAAAATATCTCGCTTTCATTCCACACTCTTCTTAAATCTCGCCTACATGGTTTCCCATTTTTTTTTGTGCATTCCCAGAAAACAAATCTTTTCGTGTCAAACAAGTTTTGCTTCGTGTTGAGAGAAAAAAGTAATAGAAAAAAAATTTAAGTCAACTCCTAAGGTCAACAAAGAAAATTTTTGTTTTAGTTACTTTTTATTAAATAGTTACAACTAATGTAAATATGTAGATACATATGACAGAATCACAATATTAAGTTGCAAAATAGATAGCGATTTTCCTTACAATTTTCCATTTTCCTTTTTATATATAGCGCTGAACTATTTTTGCTCGTTTGTTACTATTTATTCATTTATTAAATTTACTCATTCCAATAAAATAGTATGGTAAAAAAGAATAACATTCTCAGAAATTAATTCCGGTAAAATAGTATGGTAAAAAGAAATCACACACTCTCAGAAATTAGGCCATCCCAAGTGGTATTCGAACCCACGACCTTTGGATTAGAGTACAACGCACTATTCATTTAACTACAGGGATAAAACGAGCGATTTTTTCCCTTTTATGTATGGTGCTGTACTATTATTTTTGTTTGTTACTATTTATTCATTTTTTAAATTTAATTAATGAATTAATATTTGAAAAAACTGTAGTGTAACATCAAGTGTCATCTCTACCATTAGTTCACACTCTCCCAATATATATATATATATATACATGTGTTTTTTTCCAGGTATAGAAGTTTAAGTTGGCATTACTTTCCAAGATGACGACTGATTTAACAGCTGTCAAGTGATTTATTCTCAGTTTGGTTTGGCAATTCATCATGAATAGATTCACGCCTGAACAACGCTTTCAAATTGTGCAATTTTATTTCGAAAATAATGGTTGTGTGTGTGTGTGTGTGTGTGTGTGTGTGTGTGTGTGTGTGTGTGTGTGTGTGTGTGTGTGTGTGTGTGTGTGTGTGTGTGTGTGTGTGTGTGTGTGTGTGTGTGTGTGTGTGTGTGTGTGTGTGTGTGTGTGTGTGTGTGTGTGTGTGTGTGTGTGTGTGTGTGTGTGATTTTTGTAAGCGAGTTTTGCTTAGCGATGAAGCGCACTTTGATTGAATGGCTACGTCAACAAACAAAACTGCCGCATTTGGAGTGAAGCTAATCCACAAGTGTATGTCGAAACACCGTTACATCCAGAAAAACTGACTGTTTCGTGCGCTTTATGGGCTAGTGGAATCCTTCTTCAATAACGATAAAGGCCACAACGTTACAGTCAATGGTGATCGGTATAGAGCCATGATTACTAACTTTTTCATTCCTGAATTGAACAATCATGATGTCCAGGAGCTGTGGTTCTAACAAGACGGCGCAACATGTCACACAGCTCATGCCACAATCGATTTATTGAAAGACACGTTGGGTGACCACCTAATTTCACGTTTTGGACCTGTGAATTGGCCTCCAAGATCGTGTGATTTAACACCGCTAGACTATTTTCTGTGGGGCTATGTAAAGTCATTGGTCTATGCGGATAAGCCACAAACGCTTGACCATTTGGAAGACAACATTCGCCGTGTTATTGCCGATATGCGGCCACAAATGTTGGGAAAGGTTATCAAAAATTGGACGTCCAGATTGGACTACATCCGAGCCAACCGTGGCAGTCCTATGCCAGAAATCATATTTAAAATGTAATGCCACAAGATTATCTTTCGAATAAAAAGAATTCATGTCAATCGAATAATACATCGCTGTTTTATTGCAATTTAAAGTTCTATACCTCTCAAAAAAACACCCTTTATATATATATTGGGAGAGTGTGAACTAATAGTAGGAATTGAAAAAAATGTGCATGCAGATACATAGTAGTTTTTCGAAACCGTTGTATTATTTCGAGTTAACCGATGTTTCGCTTTAAGCGTTTTCGCATTAAATTTTTTTCACTTTACGTTATAGGCTAAAATTAAATTCATTCAAACGCTTAGAAATCGTAGCATTCAGTTTTCAATAGTATTCAAAAACATTTTTATAGCCTCCTCTCTTGATTTAAAAAGGACAAGACATGAATTTCAAAAACGGGTTTTTGAAATTCATTTTATTTTTTTATGCTCCGTAACGGGTCGATTTTAGCAAAATCCATTTTTAAGCGCTATTTAATTATGAATTTAATTAAAAATTTAAATCAACGTCTCCCGGTATTTTTTTTGTTAGTAGTGTATGTAAATATATTTAACTGTCCCGTTGCTTAATTTGATTTATTTTATCTGCTTACCTGAATAGATTGGCATTCAAATATCTGGCAACAGTTTTTTCTGCCTACAATGGCTACGTATGCTATTCGAATTTCAGTCTGTACATAGATAAACTGAAATGCAATGATTGCTTTTGTGGAACTAATATCTTGTATTCTGCTTAATTGGAAGATATCATTCTCAACATTTTGCTGTAATAGCTGTATTTTTCAGTGTTTTTGTGTTTGCTTAGGAGATCTTTGTAATTATTTGACCGTTACTTAACCATGGTTCAAATTTACGAGATCCATCACCAATAACATTCGTGCAGCTTTATAGTTAATATAACTCCCTAAGTATACTTTTACATATGGTGGCACAATTATATGTGAAACACACACACACAAGTAATATAAAAAAAATTTAAGTCAATTCCTACTTAGATCAAAAAAGAAAATTTTTATTTTAGCTATTTTTTATTAAATTGTTGCAATTAATATAAATATGTATATACATATAACAGAATCGCAACAATAAGTGGTAATTAATTTTTATTAAGGATCATTAAAGTATCCTATTGTCATCCGAAACAATCGTGTATATTAAATTTCAGTTCAACCGAATGCTTTAAAACGTGAGAAAAAAAATATTTTCTACTTTTGACACAAGTCGCCAAAATGGTTACTATGTCGTATAAAATGATGTCAACGTGGCTATATTTTGTAATTCTTTAAATAATTAGTTTTAATCAATTTATTTTTATTAATTATAAATAAATTATTGTATTGTCATCAAAAATAATCATGTATATAAAATTTCAGCTCAATTGAGCGGAGCGCTTTTAAATGTATTTTCTTAACGATTGAAAAATTCCACCAAGATAAATAAATAATTAAATATATAGAGGTGTGACCTATATATAATAGTAGGAATTGAAAAAAGTAAAGTTGCTGTTTTATTCGTATTAGAAGGCTTATATAGAAAATGATGGTAGTTAAAAACTATTATTGATCATTCAAAGTTTTTGTGCGAAAAAAGCTTGGATATACACTGGTGTCCAAAAGTTAAGCATAAATCGTAAAATGCTAAAAACATGGAGTAAATATTCGTAAAATTATTCCAGATTTCTTACGGATATTAATTGGGTGAAGAAGAAACTCAGGGTTTATACAAAACTTTTCAGTCGACTACGCCCTGCGCGAAACACTGGTGCATGTCGGAACGCGCAGAAACCGATTCACGCAGCACAGACAGTTCAGACAAGTTTCTTGCAACTGCTGTGCAAAGGAACGTTGTTAACCATCAAACAAGGTGAATGATGGCACAAAGAAGCCAATTGGACATGTTTACGAAAGGAAGAATTTTTGGAATGCTGGAATCCTCGTGATCACAAACCGAAGTGTCTCGAATTCTGAATGTGGACCAGTCTGTGATCTCAAGACTGTGGCAGAGGTTTCAAAGAACGGGACATGTTACCCGACAACCAGCATCAGGTCGATCAAGAGTCACAACCCCTCGCCAAGACCGATATCTGGTAATAAGTGTGCGACGTCAGAGGGGCAGTACTACCAGAGCACTGGGTTCGGCGCTCACAGTCGACACAGGAATACGAATTTCGAGACAAACTGTTTACAGCAGACTCAATCATGCTGGCCTGTGTGCCAGAAGACCAGAAGTTTGCATTCCCCTCACATCTGCGCGTAAACGCGCTCGTTTGAACTGGAGTTTGAAACATCAACATTGGAGTGTGGGAGAGTGGGCCAATGTGATGTTCAGTGACGAGTCCCGGTTTAGTCTGAGTAGTGATTCTCGGTGGGTAACGATAGGGAGAGAACGTGGAACACGTTTTGAACCAAGAAACATAACGGAAAGACATAATTTCCATCAAGGGAAGTAATGGTATGGTCAGGCATCATGATGGACGGCCGCACAGACCTCCATTTCTTTGACACGGGGTCTGTGACTGCTCAGAGATACAGAGACGGAGTTCTTGATCCTTATGTTCGAGATGCTGTCGGTTCTGATTTCATATTCATGGATGATAATGTGCCATATCACCGAGCGGTGCTGATTGATGACTTCCTTGAAACGGAAAACATCCAGCGCATGTCGTGGCCTGCGAACTCCCCTGATTTAATTCCTATCGAGCATGCATGGGATATGCTTGGGAGACAAATTGCAATCCTTTAGCACCCATCAAGCGCCGTTACAGAACTGAAGAGAGCTCTCCAAGAAGCTTGGAACCGTTTGAGCCCACAACTCATTCATCATCTCATAGCAAGTATGGTAAATTGCTGTGCAGCGTGCCTGGCTGTCAGAGGTGACCACGCGCCTTATTAAACTGCAACATCAGTATTTTATTCAATGTTTTCTTTCATTTTTTCTTTAAAGTGTGAATCCTTGCTATGCTCAGTTTTCCTTTAAACTGCTACTTTGGATAATAAAATTAATTATTATCATTCTTTTGATTTGCTTCCTTATTTTATAATCTTTTTACACTCGCATATTACGTTTCCCACCATTCTGATTTAAAGTTCCTTCTTTATTCACATAATTATTAATTATGCTTAACTTTTGGACACCAGTATATATGTGAGAAATTTTAAGACCCATCACATCAGCTATTACATAAAATCACATAACCTTAACCAGTTCACTGTGATTGACGAGTATATTTGTCTTGAAGAAGTTGCAGGGTTTGGTGTCAGGAAGAGTATTCTCGTCAAGAGTAGTGGTCATTGGCTATTTAAATTGTAATTTTTGAGAAAAACAAAATATATTCTTAAACTTCAAGATGTTTAGAAGATTTTGAGGCCAGACTGGAGTAAGACAAAAGAACAAAAACTATGAAAAATTTAAGATAAACTCGTGCGTCTCCGTATGCATCAGCTGAAAGAGCGTGTTAGTTCGTATTACGAATTTATTTATGTGCGATTATAATGTTTTTAGATGTTAACCTAAAAGCGGCAAAGGCAAAAGCTGGAAAGTTAATTTATAAAAAGGTTCCTTCAGGAATGGTCAGCCATGGGACAAATGCGTGACGCCGACTAACGCCCATATTCACCGCTAACCTGACCACCGGTTAGAGGAAAAAAACCGGGGGTTCGCCGAAAACGTTATTCATTATCGCAAGTTAATAACTTAACTCCGGTTCAATTTAAACAATCTTTACCCAGGGTCACAGCCGGGTTAGTTTTAACTGCACATGCGCAGTAAGCGATTTTTCGAGTGTTTACGTTTTCGTGCTAGTTTTGAAGTAGTTTGAATTTGGATAGATTTTTAGTTTACGATGAATCCCATTCGTTTCCACTGTTACTCAATTTGATTTTTTAGAGAAACTGGAAACCAGAAAAGTCAGAAAATTATATTATATGTAAGTGCGGCTTCATCAAAGCCAACATCCACTCTCTTTTTCGTACTGCGTAAAATAAACTCTGTTGGCATTCATTTTAAACAGATAGCGATACACGAGGTTAAAAACAAGCTGGCACGAGGCGAAGATACAAATCGTAGCTCCAGCCGGAAGTCACGGGGTTTATTCCGACCAATGGGAATCGACCAGTCAAAAACTCAGAGTCAAGTAACAGGAGGTCGAAAAAGAGCTGTGAATTGGAGTTCTGCCGGTTACTTAACTCCAGGTTTCTTCGCTGGGTCAGGTTAGCGGTGAATACGAGCGTTAGCGTTAAGCCTATTGATAGCTGCTGACCTGAAGTTACCTAGCTATCGAGTGGAGTAAATGCAAATTGTTTCATATTAGAACCATTTGCTGACATTAGAGTTATGGGCCAATGCCATACTCCCTAAAGCAGTGCGTCTCAAACTTTCAATATTCGTGACCCAGTATTCAATAAATAATTTCATCGCGCCCCCTCAATACAATAACAATACATTGAATTCAATTATAATATACTTTGGAACTAAAGCTACAATACGACTTTAACCTCTTATATGCCACCGACGTATATAAACGTCTCTTTCAGCTAAAGCATTAATTTTCTGGACGTATATATACGTCTTCCCGAAGTACGATTTTTTTTCTGTGCACTGCTATCCATAAAATTATTCCGAAGGCTTTGGAATGCAATAAAAAGGCTTTGACAGTGTTTGCGAATGATATTTTTTTTTTTGCTTATTTATTCCTTTCCTTTCTCCTTCCCCCCAAAAAATATCAACATAAGCGCGTCTACGTAGAAAACTGTATAATTAGGGAGCGAATCGCGTAATTTTTTTAATCGGGAGTAAAGAAATTCATTATAAACGGTAAAAATTATCAAGATAAGTGTTAATACAAGTCCATGGGTCATGGGTACTTGTCAAACTTGTTCAACTTAGTATTGTTAAATTTATAATAATAAATATGATATAGTACTGATATACATTTATAAGTGTATTATATCAGTGTATTTTATATTTTATTATATCATAAAGTATTTTGTTGGTTTACTTTCAGTAAATTAATAAAATTCAGTAAATTATCTTTTGTTTTCGACTTTTCAATATGTTCGCGCCCTCTCGTGGAGTTGTAACGCCCCCAAAGGGGGCGCCGCACAGTTTGAGAAACGCTGCCCTAAAGAACAGTTTGTTTTTTTAGTGGGATTGACAAGGATGCTTTCTAGTATGAGGACTTTGATCAAACCTACAGAATTTCCTTGATGTCATGACAGGTAGAAAATATTTTGTCAGTCAAGAAGGTAAGTATTAGTAATAAAATTGACAATCTTATGACATTAACCCATTTTTTTATTCTATATTTTAACAGTGACGCTTACTCTGTGATTCCCGAGTATACTCGTCATCGCTCGATTTTCGTGACATACATAGTTGCACGCTTTCGAAAGGGGGTACCACAGTTAACTAGTTAATCATAGATGATTCCACAGTTTTTTAAGGTATCCGACTACGTTCGGAACCATGATTTTTCAAAAGCGTATAACTGGATAATATTTATGATATTTAGTGTCATTTAGATTAGTAAATGTATATAAAATTGTTTTAAGAATAGCATTACAATAAAAAATTATTTAAGTACGATATTTTGACAAAAAATGAACATAGAATGACCCATTTTCAAAATATTCTCCTTTTGTGAAAAAGGCTTCTATTACAATATTTTGCCTGTATATAGTCCAGACCTCTCTACAGAGGCTCAACTAGAATTTTTGAAATATATAACTTTGAAGTGGATTTATCCATGTTTCACGACAACAGAGGGGAGAAATTATAAGAAAAAAAACGTCAATAATTATTTCAAATGGTTGTAACCCTGAAAATAATGTGAATTTTTCAAAACTCATAGTTGAGCCTCTGTACAGAGGTCTGAGCTATATACAGGCAAAATATTATTATAATAGAAGCATTTTTCACAAAAGGAGAACATTTTGAAAAAAGGTTATTCTAAGTCAATTTTATTGCCAAAATATTGTATTTAAATATTTTTTTTTGTCAAAATGACCTAGAAACAATTTTCTAATCTAAGTGATACTAAATATCATGAAAATTATCTATTTATGCACTTTTTTAAAATTGCGTTTCCGAACGTAGTCGGATACCTTAAAGAGACTGGACAAAATGATTTTCCATATTACATATTGAAGTGTATTCTAACCTAGCTGCGATAAAGTATTAACGCGGCTTTATAAGCTCCAAGCAATAAATAAAATTTTCTTGAATAAAAGGAAATCTAAATCTCTGGCTGAGCTACAAAGCAATGAATAGTTTTTGAAGTTATACTTTTATACAGATTTAAGTAAGCATAAGAGTTATAACATATTTTGTTTTAATCTCAGTAGAACAAAGATTGTCCACGTGTGTAATACGTGCCAAGCATTCAGTCAGCAAACTGAGTCTCCAATTCTGGTAGATTTTGCGACAGCAGCGTTGATTGCTTTTTAAGTCGTTTTTCGGATGCAACTAAAAACGACAGAAAGATTTTTCAAAATCATTCAAACGCCTACATAGTAATTCTTGCCCGAGGAATTCAAATGAAAATTACTGATTTTTGCTGTAATTTTTTAAAGAAAAATATTTAAACTCAGCACAACGTGAAATTTTATCTGAGTCTTCCACTCACACTTATCCGTTCTATAAATTGGCTACTTGATTTTTTCCACTTTCAGAGCTGTTTGTAACTAAGTGAAAAAAATATATTCTCCAAAATGAGAGAAATATACAAAAATGTTTAACAAATCCATATTTACGGAATGTGTCAAATCACTGTGCAGGTAACTTCTAAAGGGTGTTTTTTAGAGGAATAGAACTTTAAATTGCAATAAAACAACGATGTATTATTCGATTGACATGAATTTTTTTTTATTCGAAAGATAATCTTGTGGCATTACATTTTAAATATGATTTCTGGCATAGGACTGCCACGGCTAGCTCGGATGTAGTCCAATCTGGACGTCCAATTTTTTCGATGACTTTTTCCAACATTTGTGGCCGTATATCGGCAATAACACGGCGAATGTTGCCTTCCAAATGGTCGAGCGTTTGTGGCTTTTCCGCACAGACCAATGACTTTACTTAGCCCCACAGAAAATAGTCTAGCGGTGTTAAATCACAAGATCTTGGAAGCCAATTCACAGGTCCAAAACGTGAAATTAGGCGGTCACCAAACGTGTCTTTCAATAAATCGATTGTAGCACGAGCTGTGTGACATGTTGCGCCGTCTTGTTGGAACCACAGCTCCTGGACATCATGATTGTTCAATTCAGGAATGAAAAAGTTAGTAATCATGGCTCTATACCGATCACCATTGACTGCAACGTTGTGGCCTTCATCGTTTTTGAAGAAGGATTCCAGCAGCCCATAAAGCGCACCAAACAGTCAGTTTTTCTGGATGTAACGGTGTTTCGACATACACTTGTGGATTAGCTTCACTCCAAATGCGGCAGTTTTGTTTGTTGACGTAACACTTGTGGATTAGCTTCACTCCAAATGCGGCAGTTTTGTTTGTTGACGTAGCCATTCAATCAGAAGTGCACTTCATCGCTAAACAAAATTCGCTTATGAAAATCGGGAACAACGGCAATCTCGTTTTGGGCCCATTCGACGAATCTACGTCTTGCTTGATGATCGTTTTGATGAATTGCCAAACCAAACTGAGAATAAATCACTTGACAGCTGCTAAATCGGTCGCCATCTTGGAAAGTAATGCCAACTTAAACTTCTATACCTGGAAAAAAACCACTCTTTACCAGTAAACTTGATGAAAGACCGTAAACAATTATCACTTGAAAATTGAAGCTATATAAATATCGTTTATCATAATTCTAATGTTTAACTTCATTTTGTGAATTATCTGTGTATATTATTCTGTTAATGCATTTCTTAATTGGTTTTGTATGTTTTCCATTAGTAAACTTTGTTATATAATAAAAGAAAACTATGCTGAACCGAATTGATGGTATTTGCAAGTAGGAGTTGACCCCTGGCAGATTTCGGATTTATTTAGTTGCTATTTACACCAAATGACAAAGTTCTTTACACCAAACATGTTACACATGAACCAAAACATCCTAACAATAGCTTAAACCAAAGAAGTTCACTTAAGATTAATTTCTTGAATGAAGGTTTTACGTAATCAAAACAATTAATCGCTAATTTATTATCGAACTGGCAATGGAAACTCTATCGAAATTTACTTTAAATATTTCATATCTTTGCATTTTTCCATTGTTATTGGTTACAATATTTTTTTCAAATGGGGCTGTGGTTTGGTATTTTACCATTGCAGACCTAATACATTCCCCAGGGGAGCTGGTGTCACTTTTTTAGTATTGCACCGTAAAAGCATTAATGGTTACAATACATACGTATATAATGATCGTTTTGTTTCTACAGTGAAAACGTATTTTGTCGATTTTACAAATTATTCGATTTTTCTTATAAAAGTTCATAGCATTATTTTTTTAAAAAAATTTTGAATTCAAAAAGGTTTAGAAATCATATTTCGTAAAAAAAAAACTTTTCGCTCAGTTATGAGGATTTTTTAACAAAGAGAAATTTATGTAAAAAATCAGTGCTTTGACTGTGTTTGAGGCACACCATTAATTTTTTCTCTTCATACATTTAGTATTAAAAGATACTGTGTGTGTGTGTGTGTGTGTGTTCCTTCTGAGAGAAAGATACTTTTTATCTGTCCTCTTTCCTTTTTAGAATTTTTATTCATTTCCAGGATTGTCCTTCTTCGATAAGAATCGATATATCAGCTTCTGTTTATTATCTTCATCGCTTAAGAATGTCGATAAAATGAAAAAAAACACGATAGTGAAAAGTTTAAAATACTTCTAGCCTTACACGGAACAGCAACTCTTTCTTATTTCCAGACAGTACTTTTTACTCGTTTCTCTTTTTTTTAGGATTTTTTCTTCTTTTTACTCAGCAACTTTCAAAAACAGCTGTAAACACCTTAGGAAATACCCTTGGATTATCGATTGATCTAAAATGGACAAAATAGCAGTTGCATACATTATAACACATCTAAAATGCTTTATTATTATTCTACAATACTTTATTATTTTTTATTTAATGTTCCTCTTTTCTTTAAAAAAATTATAATTATTTTACACGAGATGATATTTTAAGAATTCGGAGTGCTTTGAATTCAGTTCAAACTTTTATGTGAAAAGAAAACAACAAGTTAAACTGGATAAAGTAATCTGATCCAGAAATTAATTAATTATTAAATACTTCTTTAACTAATATACAAGTAGTTCATATTTGTCTTAAACAATTGCATTTTTGAAAGTTGTTTACCAAACCTTTCTCTTGATATTAAAAATAACTTGAATTTTTTATGCGTTTTCTCTAATATGTAATTACTTCTAATCTAAATAATGATAAAAAAAACAGTATTGATATTGGATTCGTCGAATAGAGGAAATAATTTTTTTTTCTTTTTGGTGCGTTACTTTTCAGTTCTCCAGTCCTGAAATATTACCGGCACGAGAAGTAAAGGGCATAACATTGCACTATAGAGCAATTACTAACATTGCACTATAGAGCAACACGAGGACTATTGGCGAGTGAGTGAGTGAATATTAACGTCTCGTGCGTGAGTGAGCGAGTGAATATTAACGTCGCACTGTTCAGCTACACGAGGGCCTTTGGTGACGGAGCACGTAATTTTGATCCATGTCAAGTGACGTGGATGACACCTGAGCTGGCACCTCCCTCTCCTGACTACCATACCACACCAACGAAAGGACGTTTCAGCTTTCGACAGATTTAACGTGTATCGCTGCCCTACACGGTGGGTCTTTAGTGGCACTGGGCTCGAACTCATAACATGCCTGCCATAATCCAATTCCTTAACTACTGGGCTACTGCAGCCTCCGAGAACTATTGACAACGGACCTCGTAATTTTGAACCTCGATCAGGAGGACGATACCCAAGCTAGTACCCTCTTTCCAAACTATCACAGCGTGCCAATGTTATTTTGATGGGAGCGAGAAAGAAGAGATTGAATTTTAAAGTGTGTGTGTGTGTGTGTGTGTGTGTGTGTGTGTGTGTGTGTGTGTGTGTGTGTGTGTGTGTGTGTGTGTGTGTGTGTGTGTGTGTGTGTGTGTGTGTGTGTGTGTGTGTGTGAGTGTGTGAGAGAGAGAGAGAGAGAGAGAGAGAGAGAGAGAGAGAGAGAGAGAGAGAGAGAGAGAGAGAGAGAGAGAGAGAGAGAGAGAGAGAGAGAGAGAGAGAGAGAGAGAGAGAGAGAGAGAGAGAGAGAGAGAGAGAGAGAGAGAGAGAGAGAGAGAGAGAGAGAGAGAGAGAGAGAGAGAGAGAGAGAGAGAGATCTTATTACTTTTTAATGACATTTTTTTTCATTCATTTGCTTATTTACATTTTCATCCAAACCATCATTGATAACATAAGGTTGCCCAATCCGTGCTTCGTCATGACCATTGGTGCGTCCATCATTGAATTGTTGAACCCGCTTTCTTACCATTTCATCAGTCATTACATTTTCACCAGAATGCACTTCACAGTGGGCGGAATCGGCAATTGTCTTAAACATTTTGAAATCTCACTAACACGTTTAAAAACAACACAGATTTTTAGCCACGTTCTAAGAAGTATTGTAGGATCAAAACAATATGAATGAACACTTCATTTACTCATTGTTTCTAATTAAAGATTGGTTGACTTTCCCTACAAAAAGAAATCCAAAGGTATTACGTCTAGAGATCAAGATGGCCACAGTATTGGACTTCCTCTTTCCGTCCATCACCCGAAGAACTTTTTCTCACTTCCAAACTCCAGTGTGGTGGCGCCCCATCTACGCTGTACATGTGTTACAGATTTAAATTTGAAAAACCACGCTACAACTTACATTTGTTCTTGCGGTGAAGCCATTTTGAAGCGACAATGTTTAAAACGGAAACGTTGCCTTATCTAATTTGCATTTTCTTAAGCAGACACTTCAATGGAACATAAAAAAACCGTAAATGAAAATCTTTGCTTATTTTTAAATAATTTTTGAAAGTGTAGTCATACTTTTCGGACACCCTATATTTTCACATGATCAATCAGAACTGACAACTTCTGACTGAGAGATATTAAATTCATTTTTCTCGTGAAATCCCTCTCTGAATCCATCATAAAAGTTATTTTGACATGAGAAAATAACACCAGTGAATGTAAAATTACAAAAAAATACAAAATTATTTACATTTCAATTCAAGGCAGACGTTCTCATTGCGAAAATAGTGTACAAAGTAAGTTTAATTGCGCCATCTCGTAGAAATACTCAGAATTACAAAAAAAATCACGTTAATTTAAACAGACCTGTAAGAGTATTGACGAAATCAGTTTCAAGGATGAAATTTCTCTCTCTTCCTCGCATGGAATGCTATGCTGAGCCGTACGGGCACAAAAACGCCTGTGGGAGAAATGACTTCGATCAAGTAGGGGTAAGAACTGTGAGCAAAAAACTTATATCAAACCTTTTTTATTTCCAATGGTAGCTACAAGATGTATAAAAAATATATATAGCAAGCAAAAACAACAAAGTACATAAACAAAAGAATGTCATTGACCCATACTTAGCCTCTCAAACTAATATCGCTCAGTCGCTTTTCAATGCACTGTCTTTGGTCTTTATCCATAATATCATTACTGCAAATTGGGCAGATTGAGCTTGGCAGGATACCAAACCGGAACAAGTGCACCGCCAAGCAATCATGTCCAGTAATGAAGTACGATGTCACTACAGGGGTGGGGTGGGGCTAATCAGGAATATTATCTTGAATAATCTTCAACCAGCCCTTCGTAAAATTTCTTCACACAAGATCTTGGTGGCAGTTAAAGGCTGAAGTATGTTTTATAATTCGTTTGGCAGTTCAATATAAGAAATCTCATTTTTAATTCTCTGGGGGGGACAAGAGTCCCTTCTTAGCTAATATGTCAGCTTGTTCATTGCCATCGACACCCCCAATGGGCTGGAATCCTCTGGAGGGTAATGTGGATTTCTTTCTTCCTAAGCTGTTGAAGATAAGTTCGACATTGTATACATGTAAACATGTAGCAGCGGCATAAGAAGCAATAGCTTGAATAACTGCCTTCGGATCAGATAATCACAGCCTTAACTTAAGTCAGATTTCTAATCAGAAGTTGTTGTAAAGCTACCATAATAGCGTCTGTCTTGCCATCAAAAGCAGTTCTAAAATGTCAGATAGGGTTATAAAATGTAAATAATTCACAAAATAACCCCTTCACCAACATTTGGTGAATTTATTGAACATTATCCATCAGTATATACTCTAAGCTAATCAGAATTAGGGTATCTTAATTCTCGAGTCTGCAGCGTCATACAGGGTAAGATTTCAGGACGGTGGAGACATATAAACTAAAAAGTTTCATTGAAATAGAATTTACTTCATTGTGTTTCTTCTAACTATAATCTTCGTTTTAAATTACATTTGGAATCAATATTTTTTTAAGTAATTATGTATATAAAACTATAGTTTAATAATATAGTTATATATTATTATAGTTATATATTACTAAAAGTATAATAATATAAATAGTTCTTCCTGCATAACAGAAACATTTTGAATACTAAATTAAAATATGTAGGGTTAGAGTGATCAAAAATTTTTCAAGGATGACATTTGACAGTTTTCTTTAAAAAAATGCTCAAATTTATTAAAATAATCAGCAGATAAAAAGTAATAAATAAAGTAAGCCATATTTGATGAAATATTAAGAGGAAAAAAATTAATGTCCATTGACTTATTTAGAAAAGTCAGAATTTCATGGGCATATAATAAAAAAAAAACCTAACATCCTGAATTATCAAATATAAAGTAGTAAATAAAAGTAAGCTGGTATAAGATGTGTAATGTAATCAGGAAAACAAGTTATATGGTGTGCATTGACTTGACTAGAAATGTCAGAATTTTATAGGAAAAAACCTGAATTAGCGTGAGTCAATGAGTGTTTATTAACAAGATTCTTAAAGCAACACGAATTTTATCCATGACGGACCTCGAAATTTTTAATCACGGTCAAGTGACGAGGAGCTCTAACACCCATCTCCTAACTTCCACACCAGGTCCACGGAAGGACTTTGAGTCACTACCGGTTCAACGTACCTCCTCCTTTTCTGCACAGTGGGTCTTCAGTGATACTCATGATACGCCGGACACGAGCTCGTGACTATGACCACTGAGAGACCACGGCCACACTCCAACGTGAAGACATTGAGTCACGACAGATTTAAGCTACGTCAACCCATCTACACAGCGACTTTTCAGTGGCATCAGGACTGAAACCTGTGATTTGACAACGCCGGCCACAAGTCTGTGAGTTGGTGAATATTAACGCCGCACTATTCAGCTACTCGAGGGCTTTTGGCGACTGATCTCGTAATTTTAAACCAGGGTCAAGAGACGAGACGACACCTGAGCTGTGACACCCCCTCCCCTAACTTCCACACCACATCAACGGGAGGACGTTAGAGTATCGACAGCTTTCACGAGTATCACCTCCCCCCTACACGATGGTTCTTCAGCAGTACTAGGCGCGAACTCATTACACACTGACCACAAGTCCGTTACCTTGACCACTAGGCTACCAAGGCCACCCAGAAGTCTGTGACAATGACGACTAGGCTACAGAGGCCCCTCCTGAATTAGTAAATGGGTGAAAAGTAACTATATATTACTAGAAAAATACTATACTACTTTTCTAATGTGTATGTTTTATATTTTCAAAAAAATCTTAAGGAGCAATTAATAAATCACGTAAGACAATTAATAACTTTACAACCTTTTATTTTTGTATACTTTATTTGTATAACTGGACTCAACTCGTTTGTGAGTGGTGTTCCATTATAATTATTTCTCTCTCAAATCACAAGTATTCATTTGTCTCTGATTTGAGAATTAAACTCAACATCACGATATATAAAATTTATCTGTTCTCTCACGAAACCTGAAAACTAATATCAAACATTCCTGCATCGCATCTTAAGAGAGAATTAGAAATGATCACTCATGTATCTCAAGAGCATACGCCTAGTATCGGAATAAGACTAAACCTCCCAAACCTAGAGCCCTCTCATTCATCGCACGATACTGTTACATTTCACACCCAGCAAAGCATTAAATACAAATGTCATCCCGGGAACGAACGGAATGTTAATATTCGCCAACACACATTCCTTCTCTCTCTTCCACATCATAAAACTTTCGAATACATTAAGGACCATCGTTCATTGCGGCCGTCTGAATAGGAAGCATCTGAATCTATTTGCCCGTAAATTGAAATATTCGAAAGTGTGTGAATTTATGCAGAGCTTTGAATTCTAGCCTTGGTCGAATTCGATGATTGGTGTAACTCGATCATAGTATTGATGGCAGTTGATATCATCAGTTGAGGTGTATGCTATCACGTACCGGTAGGATTGTTAAAGTTTATATGGCTCCGAAGCGGAATGAAACAATTGGGATGTTCTCCGTTTTGAGAATAAATGGTTACGACATTTTCCTAGATACCTATTGAAATATGTAGATTTCTAAACCACAGGATTAAATTATAATTTTAAGATTATTCGATCTGTAGTTATAAAAAGAACAGTGCGGGTAGTTAAGCATATATAAGAAAATACCCAGACGCGGGGAATTTGGTGTATTGATACTGCACTCATTGCCAAAAAAACTTACGTACCAAGAAACAATTACCATAATAAAATGAAATTTTATATATGAAAGTACAACATTGATGTAAATACCGGTTGATTCAAAAATAGTGTGAACAATTACAGAGTATCAGAAATTTTTATTGAATTAAGTTATTTACATGAAATTTTTAATGTAGTTCCTCTCTCTCTCTCTCTTAGCATAATACATTTCACTCAAACACCTAGCTCAAGCGAAAAGAGCTTTTTCGACCACTGCGGATATTTTCCAAGTTTCTCCTTAATTTCGTTTTGAAGCCCTTGAATTGTTCTTTCTTTCAGTCTGTTTAACTGTTTTTTAAGTATTCTGATAAAAAGTAATCATAAGTAACATAGTCAGAGGAAGGTGGTAGTCATCTTAGGAGGGAGCAATTTTGTTTCTTTCAGCTATTGTATGGTTGGTTTTGAAGTATGACTTGCCATAGAATCTTATCTTAATGAAAAACAAAATTTTCTTCAAAGTAGAGACGTCTACTTTTTTGATCAAGTAAATCAAAATTTAATTCTGATAGTATTTAGCATCAGTTTTAGCCTTTGGTTCTATAAAAATTGTTTTTTAAACTTTGAGATGACATTCCCATTCATACCATAACATCTGACAGTCAACTTGTCTTTTGCAAAATAGCTGCGCTTTGCAACGCTTTTCACGTAAAATATATTGTATCTTCGTTTTGGAACCTTATCCGAAGTTACCTATGTTTTGTATGTACCTTTGCGTAACATTAAATATAGAGAGGCCAAGAGAACGCTTTCTTTTTTTCTACTTTTTGCAGACATTTGATGACAAACTGGCTTATTCACTTTTTTATAGCCAATTTTCTTTACCTGACGACCAATTGTCGATTGCGATGTCTGTAGTTTGTTTCCTAAAGTTCTTTAAGGTAGATAATTTTCTACAGCGATAAGTCTTTTTAGCTTCTTTTTTTTCTTTTGCCTCAAAGTTTTCCTTTAGTGCACATTTTTTTCCTGGAGCTTTTGATTGACACCCAAATTTTATTCCTTTTCGAAGTTTAGAAAATAATTCATCAGATAAATATATTTTCTAATTTTTAAATGATTTACTTAAAACAGAATTTGAGCAACCCTCCTTCAAAAACTGTAAAATTTCGTTTCGGGTTTGAAGTCTTAATTTAAGAGACATAATTTATATTCCCACTAATAAAAATAGTTACATTGGTAATTTAAACGTTTCATTTTTAAAATATAATTGGTGTGACAAAGTGACTAAAATTTACCATAAATAGTTTTATGATTTTAAAATTGGACACACTAAAATTATGAATCAACCTGTAAGTGATTATAAAATCTCAAAACAAAGTGGTCACTTATTACAGAAAAATTACAAATGCATGTAGGTTTTAGTACCCTGTTGGGCCACCTCTACCATGAACGCATGATGTGATACGGTCAGGTATTAAGGCACACAAGTCCTGTTTGATGTTTTGTGACATCTCGATCCACTGCTGTTGTAAACGCGTCTCTAATTCAATCTCACGTGCAATCTGTAAAACTTGTCGTCCTAAATGATCCCATATATTCTCGATCGGTCACAAATCTGGGTATTGAGTAGACCAGGAAATGTGGCGGAGGCAGTCTCTTGAAAGATTTGCTGTGTGTTGGCGAGCATTGTTCTGTTGAGAGAGTAGATATTAACGTCGTATTGTTCAGCTACTCGAGAGCTTTTGGTGATGGACCTTATAATTTTGAACCATGGTCAAGTGACGAGGAGGAGCCCTGAGTTGGCACCCTCCCTCTGCTGACTACCACACCTAGAGCTACATGCTTGAGCTTTCGAAAGATTTAACGTGCATTTCTCCCCTACACGGGGGGTCTTTAGCAGTACTAGGCTCGAACTCATGACATGCAAGCCATGAGTCCAATAAGTGATTCTTAACCACTAGGCTACCGCGGCAATTGTGGTATTGAAAAAAGGCTCCTGAAAGCCTTGCATTACTGGCAAACCATGCGGTTGAAGAATGTCACGAACGTACCTGTGAGCAGTCATGGTGCGATTGATCAATATTAATGATGACCGCACGTCTTATGCGATGGCGACTTATACCATTGGGGCTGCGGTAGCCCAGTAGTCAAGGTATCGGATCATGGCAGACACGCCATGAGTTCGAGCCCAGTACCACTAAAGACCCACCGTGAAGGGAAGCTATGCACGTTAAATCTGTCGAGAGATCAAACGTCCTCCCATTGGTGTGCTGCGGTAGTTAGGAGAGAGGGACCAGCTCAGATGTCGTCCTCAACACTTGACTATGGTTCAAAATTACGAGATCCGTCGCCAAAAGCCCTCGCGTAGCTGAGTAGTGCGACGTTAATATATTCACTCACTCACTCACTCACGCCCCACAACATCGTGTAAGTTGTGGAAGCGATTTACCGCAATACAGTGAAGGCAGCTGTGTGGCAGTATGTGGCGTTCACCACATACCTATACGATTGTCATCACTGCTGAAATTGAATTTGGACTCGTTGATGAAGACGACCTATTAATCCATTGAAAGTGTCCTGATCCTGGTAACAGATCTTTATTTGTCCATTGGTCCCGTCTCCTCCGCACAGTGAAGCATCCCTCTGTAACAGAAGAAATACAAACAAAATTTGCTTACCCGTTTAACAATCCGAGGAAAACGATCCTCCACTCCCTTTGGTTGATTGATTGATTGAATATTAACGTCGCACTGTTCGGCTACACGAGGGCTTTTGGCGACGGACCACGTAATTTTGAACCATGGTCAAGTGACGTGGACGACACCTGAGCTGGCACTACCCCTCTCCTAACTACTACACCCCACCAACGGGAGGACGTTTCAGCTCTCGACAGATTTAACGTGCATCGCTGCCCTACACAGCGGGTCTTTAGTGGTACTGGGCTCGAACCCGTGACAAAGCAAGCCACAGTCCGATACCTATACCACTCGGCTACCGCGGCCTCCACTCCCTTTGGTGACATTACTCAATTCGCCATCACACTGATTTTTCGATCATTTATATATCTACCTGACACGTATCTTCACATGCCGAGTTTCGTAATCTTTCTTCCTCTTTCAACAATCCTCTTACTTCTTGGTGCGCATTTTTTATGCCAATGAGTGTATGTATAACGATGTTGTACAATTCGCGAAAAGTTCTTAAAATATTCATCAATGAAGTTGCTATAAAATTGTATTAAGTGTATATTTCAAACCTTGTTATAAAAGCGCTTGAAAATACATGGTAGTTTATCCTAAGTTTCTCGAACATCAAGCAAATTTTTTCCTTCAATATACTTGTTCCTAAATTTTCCTTTTCTGGTATAACATTAGACTGTGGTAACCTAGTGACTATGGTCAGAAGTTCTTTGGCGAAGTGTTATGAGTTCGAGTCTTGAAACCTCTAAAGTCCCATCGTATTGAGGGGCTAATATGCATATCAAATCTGTCGTGACTCAAACTCACCCCATTGGCGTGGAATGGTAGGAGAGGGAAGTACAAGTTCTGGTATTGTCCTCGTCCCTAGACCTAGGTTCAAAATTACGAGGTACGCCGCCAATAGCCCTAGTATTGCTTCCTTGAGCGACTTTGTTAACAGTCACTCAATCTAATGTCGCATTTATGACAAACACCATGATACAATAAAATATTTATTTTGTAAGAAATGAGCATTCACACATAAAAATCATTTATTCACAAAAGGAAACAATATGTTACTTTCATTACAATCTCCCATGAAGAGAATGAATTCTCTGTGCTTTAAAAATGAACACATATATATCTTCAGAGTTTTGTAAAAGTCCTCCACAAACAGTCTTGACAATCGTTCGATGTTAAACTTAAAACTTAACTTCATGCAACTCCCATCTGTTATGTTGTTGTTACTAATGCCACCTGATCGGCAAAGGCTAGATCAAGGCCCACGAAATTCATTATGGCAAAGGGCTAAGTGACACCTGTCGTTAGCCGTAGCTCAATTCCCATTTATAGTCAGTGTAATATCTTAATGCATATGATAATCATGAGCGAATTTATCTACCAGCGCATGTAACATAACATGGTCGGGGTATACGAACTTCTCTTTACTCTTATTTTCCTAACAAACAAAAATAGAAATGAAAGTATGACTTGCACAGATTGTACAAGATAATCTATAAATGAAAAATATGTATTAGCGCCGTATAGGGTTAGGAAGGGGGGAAATTATCGTTAGCTTTTTACTTTTCAGCAGTTTCATTGGAAAATGTTCCATCTGTGTTTTCCACTTTTAATCCTCATGGCGACATATTTGATAGCTATATATTTTTTTCAATTCGGCTTATAAAATAGTTTTGAATTTTGAGTAATGGCTGCAGTAGCCTAGTGGTCAAAATCACGGACTGATGGCTGGACTTGTCATCAGGAAAATACACTGTGTAGTTAAATTTTCATATAGAAAGATTATAATACAAAGTTAAAAATGTTTCTAAAAGAGTTAAAAATAATTCATACCAACTTAAGAGGTATTTCAAAAAACTTTTTCGCTCTTTTTTTTTTTTTAGAAATCCAAAAAAAAACAATTTTTTCATTAAAATACAGACACAAAAATGAAATATGTCTTCAAAAGAAAGACAAAAAACTTTCAATTTTTTTTCTGGCACTGCCAGAAAACAGTATGTTTTCTGGGGATGGTCTAAGAATCATCTTACCTTGCATCCGGAAATAAATGATTGGTCGATCATCAACTCATGAAACCAAATCCCTGGTTTTATCGGAGAGTTATCGATAAGACCATTAATTTATCACTAGATATATCGATTCACCTCCTTACCAGATTCGGATGATTCGTCTTGACCAGATAAGGCTGTCAGCTATATATATCTTCGTATCGAAAGTGAAATACCTGAATAATTCTTAGTCAATAAATGCAGTACATTGAGACAGGGGAATAGATTTTCGATATTTCGGTAACCTAAATTGTTAATCTTAAGTATAACAGCTTTCAACGTAATTATAGCTTCTATCGTTTCTGTGAAAAGCATTTCGAAGGTAATATAATAGATTCAATTCCATCTATTTATGTTACATTTACTTCTATCGGAAAAATAAATGAATAGTAAATAAGAAAAATCTTATTTTATGCTCCTTGTTTTGTTTATTTTCTTTTGTGTTGTTTGATTTCTCTTTTTATTTAAAGCGTTCGTGAGGAAAAAATCATTCCTTTATTGATGAAGTAAAAGGGGAAAAAATTTTATCTTTGAAAGAAATTATTATTTTCATAAACATTATGAACTTAAATAGCTAATTTAAACACTTTTGTATCAAACTAAACTGAAGATTTTTAAAAAATGAAACTTTTATCGCAACTTGAAAATATTGTGGAAAAACTGCAATAAATTATATTCATTTTCATTAAGTTTTTTGCTATTCTTGAATTTTTATTATAATTCTAGAATCATATCTATTCTATAGTTATTTTAGGACTTTTAGTTTTGTATATTCAAATGCTTTCCATTTCTAAAGACTGTTTTACTGTTAAAGACAGAGTCTTCAAATTTTTTTATAGATTTTTACATTTTATTTCTTTGATATAAACTATTAAATTGAATGTGACACTTATAAGTCTTAAAGCTCTAGCTATTTTATTTTAAAAAATGGCAAAGTTTATACTTTTAAAATTTTTTCTCGTTTTTTTTCGGGTTTATCTATAAAAATAGCAGGGGCTTATCTACTACCTATAGACGTCCTGAAATGTGTAACGTTTTCCTATTTTCAAATAATTTCTATTAAACCTGCACAGTACCCCCCAAAAAATTTCATTTTTACCGGGGTTTTTTTCTATTTTCTGGTGGACTGTATCATTGAGAAGCTTGCCATGATATTTCAGATCTGTTAGCAAATTAGTTTTTAAGATATTTGAAGTTTTATGAGCTATGGTTTTTTGGTTTCGGTTTCATTTTAAAGCATTTTTTCACTCTTAAATTGAATGAATTTAAAATATTTTTGAGCTTTTAGTTTGAAATGGTTATTAATTTCAATTTTCATTACTAAAATAATTTCTGCTTGATCATGTTTTGAGTTTTTTGGGTTCTCATAATTAATTAATCAAGATTAATTTCATATATGGCTAATTTTTGCTTTAAAAATAGTTTATATAACTTAAAAGCTTTATCATGAATTTTTTCCTGTAGAGAAAATGCCATGACAAATGCGTTCTCAGGTTACTGTGAGAAACAATATTTCGAAAAGAGGGAATATTACTGCAATTCAGATGATGTACCTAAAATTCAGTCACATCTTCTGATTCCGCAATAGACTTCCGAATTCAAGTATTCTGAATTCAAATGTTGCGTAAATATTAACGTCGCACTGTTCAGCTACACGAGGGGTTTTGGCGACGGACCACGTAAATTTGAACCATGGTCAAGTGACGTGGACGACACTTGAGCTGGCACTCCCCTCTCCTAACTACCACACCACACCAACGGGAGGACGTTTCAGCTCTCGACAGATTTAACGTGCATCGCTGCCCTACACGGTGGGTCTTTAGTGGTACTGGGCTCGAACTCATGACATGCCTGCCATGGTCCTATACCTTAACCACTGGGCTACCGCAGCCCTATTTAAATGTTGCAGATATAACTGAATCTTTCCTTGATATACCAAACTACATTATACTAAACATATTGTAGTATTATATTTCAGTATTTTAAAGTCACACGACAAGAGCTAAATCTTCCTAAGCTGCCCCAATTTAAAACTGAAAAAAATTAAATTTTATTAGCAAACTTGACTATTTTTAGCTTAATTTAGATAATTATTATTTTGTACATAAATGCTTTGTGTTTCAAAACTTTTGTGAAAATATTAGGTTAAAATAAACCTGAATAAAGTTAAATTAAGATAAAGCTGAATAAACTCTGACGTCTTAACAAATGCTACCAATACTATGCAAAGATATATTTTGAATTAAAAATATTATTTTCAGTCATATCTAATTAAAATAGTGTTTTAATGTTTAACATACATTGGAAAACAACATGTTGAAAAATTAAAGCTTTACGGGCATTATAAGTTTTTATTTATGACTTTACAAACTTTAAATGCGTTTTTCTCATACTTTCAACTTTGAAGGTATAATTGTTTTCTAATCCTAAAGTTTTTTTCCTGTTCAAGATATAGCCTTAAATTTTTTGTATATACTCCCAAACGTATGTTCTATAGAAGTTACTATGGATTTATATACAGGGCTGAGATCTCTAGTCATTTTTCTAAAAAAATGCTCAAGTTGATATTTTAAAAATTTTCGTGTTTTTTCCAGGTTTTTCTCAAGAAAAATAATTGTTAAAAATCAACAAGGGAATAGATTTTCAAATCCATACTAACTTTTGTTTGCAATAACCTAAGAAACATAAATAACTTAAAATGACTAAAAAAATTTTAAAAATTGAGTTATTTATAAAAATTTGAAAAAACTTCAAAAATTCTTAATTTTTTAAAATTGTGAAATAGTGGCTGGTCAAACTGACTTTTTACTAAAAGAATCAGCTTAATAATATAATCTAAATATAAAACATCTATTATTTTTACTGTAACTGTCTCCAATTTTTTTTTCTGTGAAAAAGGATACCATGTAGCCTTAATGCGACCATTTTTGTTTATTTCCTAAAAAAGAGCCCCAATGAATTTTGATACAGGCCTCACTCAGGACTAGCTACTGAAAAAATACATGTCTCTAAACAAATTCTTTCGTAGGTACTGTTCACAGACTTCATTTGTTTGTTGTTTTTGACATCTTGTCTATGTAGTGCAGAGAAATCAAATTACGCCGAAGTCGTCTAAAACGGCCCTTGCTATGTCGAAGACCTTTGGCGAATACAGCAGTTGATGGTCCGATCTATGTTGTGGAGTTTAGCCAATATAGAAGGACAATTAAAAACATAATTAGGAGAAAGTTGAATGTCAGGTCAGTAAGGGCAAGTATTGTGTAACTGCTTTGGCCATCAGGAGATATTTTTATTCCTTGAAAGTGTTTTGTACGTAGTCTAGCTATGGTAGTAGAAATTACGAGGTTGCAATTAAATTCTGAAATGAAGTACTTCATAATTGGATAGAGTTTACATCTGTCAATTGCATTAGCATCTGTAAGAAAAAGGCTATTGGAAAGTTGTGGGAAATTTTGGACCTCCTTGCAAGATTATCAGCTTACTCATTGCCGAAATGTCCACGTAGGCCGATATCTATTGCAAAATGGGAACGACCGTACCATGATGAAATCACCGGTTCTGGTCCGATCACTTCATTTGTTTTAAAGAGCAAATATGCAAAAAAATTTATAAATTCATAGCATGTTTAAATAAAAATTGCATAAGAAATTCTTAAGTAATTTTAAAATTAATCAACCGTTATTATAACAACGCTCAACACCAAAATTCTTCCTTGACTTTTATTAATCGAAGATGAGATTAATTATTAAAAAGTATTTATTATCACCTAGTATTAAAAGACAATATTAACTAAACTACTGGTTAATCCTGTAATAAATCATCCAAGATAATAAATCAAATTAAAATGTCCAAAAGATGTATTGCCTATGTATTATAAACACTGGATTTCTCATCAAATCCCGCAGAACAATGCCGTTGGCTGAAATGGCTTAAACACTGTTATCTAAGGGAATTGTTTCTGAACACCTAATTAAGATCAGACTAAAAAAGTCCAAAATATTGAAAAACAATTTAAATTTCTTTAATTTTCCCTAGATGAGTTTAATAAAAAAACGTGATATCTCTAACTAGGAGAGAAAAACTTTCCAAAACTTTTTCCCATTTCGTATAGATAAATATCTTCTTCTGCCCACACTTGTGACAGCTGGTAATGATTTGATGATTAATGTAATTTTGTTAGTCCCACACACCGTTCATTAACCAGGGAAATCGCCCTATGCGTATTGATTTTTTTTAATTTTGATCCAAACACGTTTTAGGGAATTTTTTCTTTACATAGCATTTATGAGCAGATTCTATTTCAATTGCAAGAATTGCTACGTGGATCTAATGTTAAGCTTATATAATAAAACTTTTTATCGCAAAAAGACTCGATAATCTTTTTTAATTGACTTTTTTCCGTCAAGTAGAGCTTTTTAAGTATGTCTGTATCAAGATTTAAACCAACGGTTATTTTTATTTAGAATTAATAACCAGGAATCAGAGTATTTTTTTTTAAAAATAATAATCTGTATATCTATATGTAAGAAAAGCTATTCATTTGCATTCATTCACTCATTAAGAGATCTCCGGAACTATTAGATCAGCAGACTTGAAACTTCGTAAGCATACTGCTATTGTTTAGTACAAAGCTGCTACGAACAGATTTTGAGGAAATCAACTCCCAAAAGGTTTCGGGGCACTTTTGATAAAAAAAAAACTCTCGTTTTTTTTTTTAAATATTGGACTAACATACTAGAAACTTCGTAAGCTTATTATTTTGTGTGTGTGAATGAGTAGAGATCTACAAAGAACGGCATTTTCGGAAATGAACTCCCAAGAGGGAACTTTTAAAACTTTTAAAATATCCGTTTTTGAACTGTTAGACACTAAGATCTGATATCTCGTAAGTATATTCTTTTCCTGAGTAGAGATCCGCTAAGAATGGGTTTTGCATAAATATAATGCCAAGGAGATGTACGGAAAAATACGAACACATTTTTAATTTTTTTAAAGAAAATCTCGTTTTTGAACTATTAAACCTACAGATTTGAAACTTGGTATGCATGTTTCTTTTGCTGAGTAAAAATGTACTAAAAAGAAATTTTGTGGAAATCTATTTCGAGAAGGGAGAGGGTTATGAGGACTTAAAAGATACATGTAGTTGAGATTCAGATATTATGGAACACTCGGGTATTATGGAATACCGAGGTTTTGGCTCTGTTTGTAGCTGCTAATGCAGGGGTCGGCAACCTGTGGCACGAGTGCTACATGTGGCACGCGGTACAACTCTCAGTGGCACTCTGCACTACTTTACAAATCTGTCAATCTTTGAGTGGATGGAAGTTGATAAATTTGCAATGTACCTTATTTGACAAGAATCTTCAGAATTATGGACAATTACAGAAGTATACAAAAATATCTGAAAGATAACTGAAAAGATAAATGTACAGCAATTTTGTAAATTATTGAATATTATTGCTGAGGAGATTTAATAGTTTGAAGAGAGAAAATTGCATATACTCTGCTTTCCGCTTTTAATTCTACACTGGTGTGCAAAACTTAAGCAACAATATAAAAATTAAGCAGATAACCATGAAATTGCAGAAAAGGAGGTCTGGAGATCCGTACAGTGAACACGTAAGTCAGTAGAAACGTCATGCGTATGCAAATATCAGGAACGAAACGTCAGAAGCGACGTGAGCGTACGCAAAACGCGTGATGTCGGCGCGTGCTGTTCAACAGTAAAATAAAATGAAGGACGCAGACGCAATTCAACATATTCGCTTCAAGTGCCAGTGAGTCAGTTTGTGAAATATCGCTAGAAGAAATCACCTGGACGACTTCACACGTGGAAGAATGATCGGAAAGCTGGAGGAGGGGCGTACCATCACCAGTGTAGCTGCAAAGTTCGGAATCAACAAAAGTGTCGTTTCGCGCGCTTGGAAAGCGTTCCAAACCACAGGTACAGCTGTTAGAAAGTTTGGTGGTGGCCGCCCGAGGACGACAACTGCAGGGGATGACCGATATATCATCCTGCAGGCGAAAAGAGGCCGACGGCAGTCAGCAAGCGTCATTGCTCAGCAACTCTCTACAGCAACGGGGCGACAAGTGTCGCGGTTTACTGTGGCCAGACGCCTTCACAAAGGGGGCCTATTCGCCCGCCGTCCTGAACGCTGCCTCCCGTTGAAAGTTGATCACCGACGCCACCGTTTACAGTGGTGCAGAGAGCACAAAAACTGGACAACTGTCAATGGAATCGTGTCCTCTTTACGGATGAGAGTCGGTTCAGTACCAGAAGCGATTCTCAACGCGTTTTGATTTGGAGAGAGATCGGAACACGGTTTTATACCAGTAACATCAAGGAAAGGCACCATTACGGTGGTCCTGGAGTTCTTGTCTGGGGAGGTACTATGCTGAAAGGGCGAACTGAGCTCCATATTTTCGATAGAGGGTCTGTAACTGGGGATCGCTATTGTGAGGAGATACTTCTTCCCCATGTGCGTCTGTTCCGAGGTGCCATTGGCCCAGACTTCATTTTTATGGATGACAATGCACGGCCACATCAGACTCTTGCTGTTGAGGAGCTGCTGGAAAGTGAAGATATCACTCGAATGGATTGGCCAGCGTACTCCCCAGATTTAAATCCCATCGAACATGTGTGGGATGCTTTGGGGAGACGTATTGCAGCACGCTTACATCATCCGGAGAACACCCAACAACTCAAACAGATGCTGATTGAAGAATGGGCACTCCTACCGCAAGAAATGTTGCACCAGCTGGTTCTGAGTATGCAGAGACGGTGCGAAGCAACCATTGCAATGAGGGGAGGGCATATACCATATTAAGGAGCATCTGCTTGTTGTTCTTCCTGTTGGGTAGACCATCACGAGTCACGATACTATGCGTTCAATAAAGCTTGTTTTTGTTTGATTCCATACCGTATGCATTGTATTCCTTTTTCGGCGTCGATGCTTTCGTCATCCTTTACGTACATAATACTCTCCCTCATTTCTGAATTTCATGTCTCTCAGATGATTTTTCGTGAAGTTATGGCAATAAACCCACCTGTTGCTTAAGTTTTGCACACCAGTGTACATATCTAAGTAAAAACTCTTTCTCCATATAAAAAATATATTGAATCTGCAAAGAAATTGTTTAACAACTAAATGTTCAGAATCGTGTCTAATTAAAAGTCACAAACTGTACCTCTGATTTTGCAATATGAAAGTAGAGTGGTGCAAGCCCTAGGTTCGCATTTAAATTTTTACTTGTTTTTTAATTAACTATAATGAAGAAATGCTTATATTTTATATTAACTATTTATTATTTTAATAAATATGTTTCAAAATACATAACATATATAAATTTTTATTTTTTTTTTAATTTTTATTGCAGAAATAGTTATATTTTATGCTGTGTTTATTTTTATGTTAAGAAATATCTTTAAATGATGAAAAAATAATATGTAATAAAACTGTAAATATCTATATTATTGACCGCTATTTTCTAGCTCTGCGGGAATCGAATTGTTTCAAAAATGTTCTGTTGTTTGCACGCTGAATCACATTAGTAGATTGTTTTGGCACGTCACAGCTAAAAGATTGCCGACCTCTCTGCTAATGCGAGGGGAAACCTTGAACTTATGAAGGAAGACTCCCATAATGTCTATTGTAGTAAGAATAGACCGCATGTTGTTGCCGTACGACTCGCTACAGAACAAAGTGTTTTACAGTTTTCAGAAGTTTTTGCTGGTAAGTTTTCAAACATTTTTACTTACTGGTACACATGTGACTTGAACATTGAAGTTAACCCTTTATCTTCCGCATTTTGATTTACTCCAGTTATTTCATGCAAATTTTTTTTGAATTACTACATTGAAAATCAATCACTCGACTTTGAAATTTGATTAGTTAGAGCTAATTAATTAATTAATGAGATATTCAACTGTATATAATTAATTATACACACTGTTCACTTAAAATAAATCGTCAAATACGTAGTTTTCTAGTGTTTTCCTTAACATACAAAAAAATGAGACACTTACCTTTTGACATTAACTATATTTTTTCTAGACAAAAATGATAATCTTCGCAATCCGCTGAAAACGCCGTCAGCTGAAAACACAAATTCTGCTATAAGACTATTCACCTTCCCCCCTAAAAATATTCATCATAGAACACGTGCTGCCATATACACTGCTCAAAACAATTAAAGGATAGTGTAAGTTTTATATAAAATAAAGATATAACCGAATTTTTTTTTTGCCGGAAATGGAAGAAGAAAATCCCAAATGCAAATTTTTCTGATTTTCAAACTGTGGAGTACGCTAATTTTGAGTTCGACGTCAAAAACGTCGCTTCAGCGGCAGCGAATGAAATTTGACTTTCAACTGAAATGAAGACATGGATGATCGGCATTCAGTGACTGCTTTGTTTCGATCAGTACGATGTCTCAGCGAAGTCATTTAACCGATTCAGAAGCTTGGAGAGTTGTTGGTAGGTTAGAAGGGGGCCAAACTCAAGCCAAAGTAGCGCAAGCGCATTGGAGTGTCACAAAGTGGGATTTCCAGGATCTGGAACCGTTTTTTGGAGACTGGAAGTGCAGACCGAAGACAAGGACAAGATCGTAGACGGGCAACAACGCCCGATGAAGATCGTTATTTAGTGTTAACGGCTCGGAGACACCGAAATATGAACGCTACTCTTGTCCAACAACACCTTCGCTCGGCTACTGGCACCACGATTTCAACTCAGACTGTCTGAAACCGGCTCCATGGTGTAGGTCTGTATGCTCGCCGACCGATGGTATGTGTTAGACTAACATCAAGGCATCTTCGCGACCGCAGTGAGTGGGCAACAGAGATTGTGAACTGGAGGAGAAATGAATGGAGCAATGTTCTTTTTTCTGACGAGTCCCGTTTTTCTGTTCATCTGGATAATAGGCGTATTTTCCCCTGGAGGGACCGTGGAAGTAGGAATAATCCTTCGTTCGTGCACGAAAGTGTCAGATTTGGTGGTGGGGGTATGTTGGTGTATGGTGGCATCTCCATTGATGGGTGCACAGACCTCTACATCATTCTAGATGGACTTCTGACTGCTCGCCGATATAGGGAGGAGATCTTCAGACCTATTGTAGTCCCTTACGCTGCAGCAATCGGAGATGACTTCATTTTAATGGACGATAACTGCAGGCCACATCGTGCTAACCTGGTGGAGAATTTCCTTTTCGAGGAAGGAATCGTACGAATGGAATGGCCAGCGTGTTCTCCAGACATGAATTCAATATAGCACGTTTGGGACGCTCTAGGAAGACGAGTTGCTGGCCGCCAACCACCCCCACAAACTCTCCAAGAACTGGAAAGAACTCTTCTGGAAGAGTGGGACAGAATACCCCAACTCGTGATTAATAGCCTCATTGACTCCATGCCTCAAAGGGGATCAATGTTGCTGGCCGTCCGTGGAAACCATACCCCCTACTGAAAATGATTTCCTTTGAAAAAAACACCTTTTCTTATTCTTTTTTCTCATATGCACAAACTGTGGTTTTTTTCCCCTTTTGTACACAAATGCGCAATAAAATGCATTTTTTTTTTGCCAAACATGTGTAATTTATTCTCATATAACCTATTACGTCTGTCGGCCATGTATCAATCAGCTAAAAAGTTTTCCAGGCTCAAGATCCACCTAAAACCGCAATATCCTTTAATTATTTTGAGCAGTGTATCTTGGAACAGTGGATTTCAAAGAATATTCCTGCTAAGTATCGTCAAAATATTCGTAAAATGGTTATTCTATGTAACTTTAAAGTGAGTGGTACTTATAAGTATTGTCGGTAGATAAAGGGGTTTTAAACATAATGTGTACTTAAAGAATAGTAGTTTATAATACTGTGGTCTCTCTCCCTTTTTTAGCTGACCACGTTTTGTCCTTTATAAGTGTTCATTTTCCTAAGTGGCGTGTCGGGTATTATGGAATATTGAGTGCTTATTAACGTGGCACTACAAAACAACACGAGGGCTATAGGTGATGGACTTCGTAATTGCGAATCTCGTCAAGTGACAGGAACAATACTTGAGATGCTTCCTCCTCTTCAAAGTATCACAGCATGCCGAGGGAAGGACTTTGAGCCTTGACAGATTTAAGGTATTCGACTACGTTCGGAACCATAATTTTAAAAAAGCACGTAAATGTATATTTTTCATGATATTTAGTGTCACTTAGATTAAAATACATATATAAAATTGTTTTAAGGACATTATGACAAAAAAAATCATTTAAATACAATATTTTGGCAAAAATTTAACTTAGAATAACCTTTTTTCAAAATGTTCTCCGTTTATAAAAAATGCTTCGATAATATTTTCTTTTTGCTTATATAAAGTAAAGACTTCTTCAGAGAGTCTGAACTAGGATTTTGGAAAAATTCACATTATTTTCAGAGTTAACACCAATTGAAATAATTATCGGCGTTTTTTTCTTAAAATTCCTCCGCTCTGTTGTCGTAAGATATGACTAAACGCACTTCTAAGTTATATATTTGAAAAATTCTAGTTCAGCCTCTGTACAAAGGTCTGAGGCACCTTTACAGATACAGGCAAAATATTATTTTAATAGAAGCATTTTTCACCAAAAGAAGAATGTTTTGAAAATGGGTCATTATATGTTCATTTTTTGTCAAAATATTGTACTTAAATAGTTTTTTATTGTGTAGTAATATTCTTAAAACAACTTTATATACGTTTTCTAATTTAAGTGACACTAAATATCATAAATATCATCCATTTATACTCTTTTGCAAAATCACAGTTCCGAACGTAGTAGGATACCTTAACGCGCATCAACCCTTCCAAGCGGCGTGTCTTTAGTGGAACTAGGACTCGAACTCATGACACGCCAACCGCGAGTTCGTGACCATAATCACTAGGCTACTGCAAAAGATCATTATGATAGCATCTCTATTGATACACATGAATCCTCGCATGTGTATTTCATTGCATCCTAAAGACTGGAAAAGAAAATTTCCTTCTATTTGGAAGCGTTTTAAAAGAAAAGTTTTTTTCACAAGATTTTAGAACTGATAACGAAGTCAGTAAAATGTTCGTATAAATACTTTCGAGCATCGCAAAAATAAAACATACCTTTACCTCTTTCTTCTCATATTTATCAAAGTGATGGAGTAAGATTTCGCCATCTATTTCTGGTACACGTGACTTTTTCCGGACTTGGGTGCTCAGAAGTAACGCACCAAAAGTTTTATTTCCTATTTTACATATCCACTGGCAGTACCAGACTATTTATAATGTAATTGGAGATAGTTTATTTTCCGCTAGTTTATTTTAAACTACACATATTTTTATACCATTTTCTTCAATAAAAAAATGCGTACTTTATTTTTTTTACTATTTTAATGAAAATATTACGACAGTAAAGGATTTAAATAATTTTATTCTCGTCGCTCTTACGAATGCACAAGGCATTATGTATAACCCATTGATTAAAATCCTGGTCATAAGTCCTTGCAATGTTCGAATGCTGAGTTGTAAATTCAAATCCTAGTTTCCAAAAAACAATAATAATAAAGATTATAATGTAGATAAGCCAAACTACTCTAAAAAAATTTTAATCCGCCATTGCTCTTTGTGCAGGTTTGGAAAATTATATATCAATTCTGATGTTTTCTTCTTTTTAATATCAGAGCTCAGATATAATAAGTATGTTTTAGTATCGTTAGCCCAAGACTTGCATTTTGAAGTATTTATATAATCATTAACCTCTCCCCCCCTCCTCATTGTGTATTTCATGATGTATAAACGTAAACAGTTTTTAAGCTATTGTTTTCTAAATCATGTTATAATGATTTTGATTGTATTGCATATACCGGGTGTCCCATAAGTCCGTAAATATTTTAAAAATGCATAAAAATTTTAAGAATTGATGTATTTGAATACGATTTCCGGAAAAGTCATTCTCGTGAAGGGGGATTTGATTTGGTTGAGAAATTAAATAAGATACATTGTCCTACTATAGATGGGCACTACACTCAAGAAAATCTCGGGAAAATATTCAAATCAGAGTCCTATAAAATATTGGAAATTGTTGTGGGTCCCTTTTTCTTTGTAGAGCCTTGTGCAAGAATAGGCTGGAAGACATGTTCAATCAATGGAAAACGTTATCTAAAAATCCTACGAGATAAGTGATATCTTGCTTGTAGGAACACAATGTCCTTAAAAAGGGGATATTCATGCTAGACAGTGCACCTCCTCATATTACGACCGAAGTGAAGCAGTTCCTGAAAAAAACGTTCACAGATGAACGAGTACTCAGCGAGTCACTTTACACAATAGTCACCTCGCTCATCGGACTTAAAACCCATTGATTTTTGTCTCTGGGGTTATATTACGTTCCTGAGTTAATCGCACTAGCCCATCTTCTTTAGTGGAGGAATGCTATTCTCCACGAATTTTCCTGCATCCAAGCCGAAGTGCTACATGCTGTAGTGGACGGTGTTATCATTCACTTGCAAATTGTAATTTGTGGTGATGGAGGACACATATAGAACAAGTACACTAACGTTGTGGAATGATTGCAAACCTGCGCTGCCTTCAAATAAATTGTTTTCATAGATATCTTATACTTATTTCTGTACAGCGACATCTATAGTAGGACAATGCAACTAATTTAGTTTCTCAACCAAAAAAAAAATCCCCCTTCACGAAAATGACTTTTTCACAATCAGTGTTCAAATACATCATCAACTCTTTAAATTTTTATGCATTTTTAAAGTATTTATAGCATTATGGGACACTCGGAAAATGTATTATAGCACTCGCCTCTTGATTTAACAAAGTAAACAACTGGAATTTGTAAAACGAATCTACATTTATCTCCAACACTCCAGCAATCTCCCTTAGGATTCGATTTCCACAGCCCATTTTTAGCGAATATCTATTCAAGAAAAAAAGTATGCTTGCCAAATTTCAATTATGTAGGTCTAATACTTTAATAATTCAAGAAGTCTCTTTGTTTATCTAAAATGGACAAGTAACACTTCGCTAACCCCTTGGAATCGATTTCCTCAAAGCTCGTTCTCAGCATATATCTACTCAACAAAACAAAAATCCATCTTGCCCAATTTCAAGCTTCTAATAGTTTCGGTGATTCCATGATGAGTGAGTCTCATATCGACTAAACAGTAGAACGTCGTTTATACGAACGTTGATTATCCGGAGTGTCAAATATCCGCACTAGGTTTGTTTGTTTTTTTTGTCAACTACATGTACATGAATACGTTTTCAAACAGTGCAATGCTCAACAGTTGTTTCGTGTGAAGCCAAAAATGACGGGAAAACCCAAGGTAAGGGATGTTTGGGGAATTTCAGTTGTGCGATTTAATAAACATCTGCGCGGAATGTTAGGTCAGTTTGTTTCCAAGTGTATACGTGCTCTTTTGTTGAGTTGTGAGCTGATATGGCTTCGAAGTCAAAAAGGAAGCGTAACGTCCAGAACATGGAGACAAAACTTGAAATATTAAACCGTCTCGCGAAGGGAGAAAGTGGAGCGTCTCTAGCACAGTTTTATAATATTGGAAAGTCAACAATTTCTGTCATAAAAAAACCGAGAAACCATTTTAAATTTTCCGTCAAAACTTGACCCAGAAGATGGCCAGAAAAAAAAAAGGAAAGCCATGAAGGAAGCAAACGATGTTGTTCTTGATCGTGCGTTAGAGACAGCTATGGAGTGATACGTACAACAACAATCAGAGTGCTATCCTACTTAACTACTGCTACTCAAGAGAATCATATATCCTGCAAGGAAAAGACGACGGTGTACAATGGTACAGCGAAAAATAAGTGATTATTTTCCACAATAAAGATAAAATTGCGACATTCTACCTCTATTTTGCTTTTTCTTCAAGCACGTTTCCCGCATGCGATGATTTTCAATAATCGTATAGTGTCCGGTTTTATATACTGCATGGATGGCATTCGGTTTTCGGTTATCCGTACAATCGCGTATCCTAACGGTGTCCGGTCCCAATTGATTCGGATATAAACGACGTCCTACTGTATATAGAAAGAGACTTTATTATATGCACTTTATATACTTCTTCTTTTTAAGCTCTATATCCAATTTCCAGCCAAGTCTATCTCAGTTTAAACCTACTTGATTTGTTTATTGCTATTGTTTTCCATCTATTTACGCCGATGTTTCGCAAGAGTATTTTTCTATATTCTCTGACCATCTTGTACGGGGTCTGCCTCTTCTTCTCTTGCCTTCTGGTTACAAAAACGCTATTTGCCTAATTGGGCTGCTGTCATCATACTTGGATATATTGCCATGCCATCTTAGTTGTGAAAAGACCTAATTACTTTAATTAAATTTGATTCTATGTACTTCCTTTGTAATTCAAAATTGTAAAGTATTCTCCAAACCCCATTTTCCTACACTACTAAAATTCTTCTCAATATTTTTCTTTCAAATCTCAATAAGTTTTCCTCATCCAGTTTTCTTATTATCCATCTCTAAATGCATACAAAACAATGGGTCTTGCTATAATAAAACTCAGCCATATAAAACTTTGCTTATAAAATTCACATAATTATATTACATACTCAGCAATCTGGATTTTAGAAAAATAATTAGAAATATGATAACTTCATACGAATTACTGTACAGTGACAAACTCATAACATATAAATAATATATAAAATACTTTTTTAAAGTCAATTCCTCCTTAGGTCAACACTGAAAAATTTTATTTTAGTTAATTTGTATTAAATAATTAAAATTAATATAAATATGTATATACATATAACAGAACTACAATACTAAGTGGCAAAACACCTTTTAAATTAGTATTCAAAATTTCTTAACCACATTAAATTTGTAATCGCACTTTTAATAAAAGTTGAAGAAAATACGTAAGAATTCATCTTAAAACCAGTTTAAAAGCAATGCTGACGTCTAACTAGCATATGATTATTCAGATTTAGGTTAATCTTCATCACAAATTTAATAAAATCTGTTTTATCTAATGGTGCTGCCATCTAGAGGAATAATATCAACTGAAATATATATCTCTTAAACTATAATTAATTTATTTATTTTAATTGATGAATTAATATTTGAAAAACTGTATTAACATCAAGTGTCATCCTCTATTAGTTTAAAAAAATACATTTGAACTTGAGGGGATGTATAAAAAATATTTTATTAAGTATTGAAAATTTGAACAAGATATATATATTTATAGGGAGAGTGTAAACTATAATAGTAGGAACTGTGAATAAAAAATAGCGTCATGCGTATGAATTTGAGATTAAAAAGGAAAGGAATTCTTTAAAAACGTTTCTTCAGAGATACAATTAAAATCGCATTTTTTTAAAAAAAATATAGATTCACTACTTGTGTATAAATGCATCTTTGTTACAGAAAAGATCCAATTCTTTCCAGAAAGAATTTGAAAATGAAAAAGAGGTCTTAAGAAAAATAAAATCCTTTGAAATTAAAAAAAAACCATTTCAGTTGGTAATCAATTTATTAACTGTCAATTTAGATTGATAAGCAATGGTAATCATTTTACGTATAACACAGTATCGAATGCATCTAACAAAAAATATAACTTAAAACAATTAAATTATATAACATAGGAGGTAAATTAGAATTTTTCTATTTCTTAAATATTCAGAATAGTTTCAAAATGTTTAACATATAATTCTGTGAACAAGGGTTTCTTTTGTTTGATCTCACATTGCTTGTTTCTTACAATCCATTTCAGTTTGAAAACTATGTAGTAATAGTTGCTTTCAGAGTAAGCTTTTTTAAATACTTAAAGCTAATTCAACATTCTTTGTCTTTTCTATCACTCAATAATTATATCGTGAAATAAATCTCGCTTGTAAAGACTATCAAATGTATTCTTAATAGGTTGTGAACGAAAACAAATCAACTGAGGGATTCTGTCTCAAGCACTAGAAAGTTAAATCTTTAAAGAAATTTATTATGTTCGAGAATACAGACACACATTAGAAAATTTAAGTTGATTGCATCACTATGAATTAACTATAATGGATTATTTCTTTTATATATAGCTCTCCTTTTGATATGCTTATCAAAATACTCAGGTGATAGCATTTTTGAAATACTGGAAAAATTGTTTAACACAAAATTGAGGGGACTGAATTTTTTTTTTTTTTTTTTGAGTTAAATGATATTGCCAAAAACACATACTTCAACAAAATTAAGTTTATTAGAGTATATTTTATTTACATATAAATATGTATATATGCGCGTTTTTGATAAAAGTCGATGCAATAAAAACATTCACAAAACCTTAATGAAATTTAATACAAAATTCTTTGATAAAAAACAATGTTTGAATTTTTAGAAAATAATCTGATATATTTTTCTTAGCACTTTGTCTTTTCTAACCTCAAATTGTTCAACGTCGTCCATTTTGTTATCCATTACACCATCGGAATGTGTGCCTAAATAACTGAACACCCTTTTCAAGATGTTCCTTATTTCGAATTATGTCGGATTAGGAGCTGCATTACTCATGTTTTTGCCGTTGTAATCTACATCAATGATATTTTTGAGCTTTTAACAAGATCCAAAATGTCTTTGTCTGCCATAATTAGGGCTATACATACATTATCATCATTTAATGTAACGAATTATTTCAATGATACAGTAGGACAATCCAATCTGGCTGGTGTTTTTCGTATTTTGTTTCGTGTTAAGTAAACAAAATGCATGAAAATAAATAGTTTGTCGGTACCGTTGTATATTACGAGGCACATCCAGACAGTAAATGTCCCAATATTTCCCCCTTTAAAGTAAACGTAATTAGCCGTGTCAATTGCGCGTGCGTAACAGATCTACGACGTATCAATCATATGCCAGCCGGACATGGCCCGTCTCGCGCCAGTAGCGTGGTAGCAGTGGTCTGAAATGGAAACTCGTATTCCTTCTCCCGCCACCTGCGAGGTTTGGTCGGTGATGAAGTTCTTGAATTCATAAAGCATTGTGCCTATTGAAATTCATCGCCAGCTTTGCCAGACCTATGGGCTGAACATCATGAGTAAGCAGATGGTGCGTCGCTGGTGCAGATAGTTTTCCGAAGGTCGTCAAAGTGCCCATGATGTGTGTGTGTGTGAAGACGGCTCACATACGGCTCGACGCACAACAGCTGTTTCGACAGAATTTGGCTGGGAGTTGTTTGATCAGCCCCCTACAGTTCTGATCTTGCTCCCCACGATTTTCACGTTTTCTTGCACCTCAAGAAATAGTTCTCCGGTGAGCGTTTTGGCAACGACGAGGAGCAAATCATCAACCCTGAGTCAGAAAATGGGGTCCTTTTGGGAACAAGTACCTCCATAGATATTAAGACGAAGTTTGCAGCACTATAGACTTCAGTTTGCCAATCATGGCTTCGTCTACCCTTGACGCTGCATCACAGATAGACTCGTCTCGAATGATTTGATCAACAACAAACCTAGTAGTAGAAATGATGTGACGTCCGAGATTCATCTTTTCTGACGAATGCGCGTAAGGTAGCTTCGTGGTGAACGCCCATTGAAAACTTGCATTCAGCATCATCATACTGACCCATCATCAGGAGTGATGGTATGGGGTGTCATCGCTTGCTTGCATTTGCCGGTATTTTGAATAGCAACCACATTACATTTCTAACGTGTTAGAGCTCATGGTTCTTCCATATATTCGAGGTATACGTAACGCTATTTTTCCGCAGCATGATGCACAGCCATGTTACCCGTATCATTCTTATCCTCCTTTTTATAGAGCATGTAAGCTGTTGCCCTACCCAGAACATTCTTTAGATGTCTCACTAATTCAAAATGTCTGGTCACAGGTTGCTGAGAGTGACTGACTAGCCACTTTTCATCAGTACTTCGATCTAGAAGTTGTAGCTACAAGTACTGCTGCACCCTTTGTGATTCACGAATATTCCAGTTTCAAGAAAGATAGTGTGAGTAATTAACTCTGAAGGAATTTTGCTATAAATAGTAGATAAATGTTTTTTTTAAAAGTATAATCCTCTTATTCCATAATACTTTTTGTTATTGGCCTTTTAAAAACTGAATTATAAATAATGTCCCAATTTTTCTGCACACCATTATTGGTCCATGACCACTAATCGGCGACCGCTGACCTAGAGTTCATTACACTGTAAATGCCATCCAATCTATGTTTAATTCCCTGCTTTGGTCGATAGGTGCCGTTATTGCCCATAAAAGTGGTAGCTCTGAGTACAGGTTGTTGGGAGGGCCTCTCAGGGTCTATTTCTCCAAATTTCAGGGAAAATTAAGTACTTGTAAACAGTAAAGTATAACTCCAATTAACAATTTTAATATCCAATACTGTAATTTAAAAACCTATCTGCCAATATTCAGACATGTAAAAGAAAAGAATGATTGTGCCGTTACGAGTAAACGGTTGACATTATTTCACTGAAAAATGGCTCGCTTTGCTACTGTGTCAAAAAATTTGTATTTCTAAAGTATTTTTTTCGCTTAAATTTTTAAATAAAATTTTACTTTTATTTTTATTACTTATACAGAGAATATAGGTAAACATCTAGTAATTTCACTAAATTACGATATTTTAGAAGGAACTTAATGTTTTAAAAAAATTAACGAATTGAAAAAAAAATTGTTTTTTTAAAACAAAAAACATTAAATATGTAAATCTTTTAATTTAAACCATGTTTAATTTAATCCGTGAGTTTAACAAAATCTAAATTCCTGAAAATGTAATTTGATCCTATTTTTAAAAAACACGCTACATATAAACGAAAAATTACTAAAATTTTAGAATAGTTCAGTCAAGGCACATATTATTTCTTACGTAAAGGTTGTTTTTTAATGAGACACAAAATGAGAAATATTTGTTGTTGTTTCTAATGCCACCTGTCTGACGTAGTCAGATCGAGGCGCACGAGATTCATCGTGGCAAGGGGCTAGAATAACGCCTGTCGTTGGCCTTGAGCACCATACAGGTGACAGTACGAATTAGCTCGGTGAAATTCCCCGAAGGGACGATAGGTAGCAACACCATCTATCTCCACCTTCACATTTTAGGCAGAGAACTGAAGGGGAAAATTCTCCTGTCCCTTACACTCGTGATTCAGCCCACAAGTCTTTCAGACCCACTAATTTAACGAGCACGTACTCCGTGTATATTCGGAGGGTATTTGGTGGCATCGGGCGTCGAACCCAGGCCTTCCGGTTTGGAGTCCAATGCCCTAACCACTAGGCTACCCACGGCCCCGTGAAGATTTAAATCAAGTAATAAGAAAGATAATCAGTCAATTTATTTTTTCAGTTAAAGTTATTCGCATAAAAATAAATTATTTATGTATGGAAACTTTTCTGGGGAAAAAATAGTATCTTATTAATTTTTTTTTATTTGGCATCTTGTTTTGCTGAAATATACAACTCGAAATGGAGAATAACTAATTTTTACAAAATTAATTTCTGTACTTAGAATATCTGACTCCAAGGCTGAAAAATAGAATTTATTGAATTATGATCTAAGTCTTAAGCCGCAGATTTTTTTTATAGTTTATTTATTTTTATGTCACGAGAACATGAATAGATCGAATGTATGGTCTATTATGTATAACTTAATTCAGATATCTTTTATCTCAATTTTTAAAAGCAACATATAACTTTTTAAATAATGCATTTGAAACTGTTCAATAGAAAAAAGTTTTTAAAATTTTAATATCTCGCAAAATATTTTGAAATTTTTTTTGTATCCTTTATGAGATTTAAATACTTTGAGGGAAGTGCTTACCAGTTTTAATTTACAAAAAAAAATAAAATATTCTTTAATATGAATTATTTTTTTATACTTTTTTAATTAAATTTATATTCTTCAGCTTAATATTATCGTGTTGTACAATATACAGACAATTGAAGCCTTTAATATCTCAAATAATTAAGTGTATTTTTTAAAATATTTTCTGTTGAAAAAATAATCTTTTCTTTCAAAACGAGTAAAAAAAATATTATTTTGGCTAAATTTTATTTCATTATTAAAACATGTAAGAATCAATAACTGGTTAGTTTTAAAATTAAAGTTACAATTCAATTTTTATTTTTGAAATAAAAAAGTTTTTTTCAGCAACTATAATACAAAAAAAAGAAAGCGATTTTTTTATCATACTCAATCAAAAATAATTAGTTTTATTTTACTTCCATACCAATTATTTTATAATTTATTTATTTTAGAACGTATTTTTTACATTTAATTCTTTTATGTAAACTTCAGCTACGTTCAAAAGTTAAGGAATCGTTAAGTCTTAAAACCACTTAACCCTCGAAAATTCAAAACATTAAATTATTTTTTACAAAATAAAAAAGAAAGCAAAGAATTTTTCTTAAAGCATCATATTCTCTCAATCAGTTTTTTTTTTTCTCTAAAAACTTTACACGATTTTTTACTTGGTCTCTTAAATATTTCCTCCGTAATGTAAAATCATCCAAGTTAAGCTTTGTTTTATTTTTTATCTCTTCAGAAAATTTGCTGTACTCTATTAGCATTTCTTAATTGTATATTTATTGTAAGTATTGCAATTCACACTTATGTCCAACGGATAAAAGCGTTTAAAAAATAATAATTTTTAAATTAATGCGGGGGGTGAGAAAATCAGTTAAAAGTTGTCGTTCATGGAAGAGAAAACATGGGACTAAGAAAAATGAACAATTTGCTACGCAATCATTTTCTTTTCTTCATATATAAGCTGCAGATATGAAAATTCTTTTTCTTTTTCTAGATAATGACGAAAAAAATCGTTGCTTGTTTTATAAATCCATAACCTTCCAGGAGCGTTTTTTTTTTTCGATTTTATTGATGATTATGGTACAAAGTTTGAAGATAATCAAAAATGTTATCGATGTCCTCTTTCCATTTCCTTTCATCTTCTACTCTCTCTTCTTTCCTTCCGCTCTCCTAATCTTCTTTCTAAGGAGACAAAAGTCATGCGATACCTCCTAATATCGTGTCGAACATCCTTTAGCTCGTCCTTGTATAGCAACTCGACGTGGCAAGGATTCAACTAATCGTTGGAAGTAACCCGAAAAAATATTGAGCCATGTTGCTTCTATAGCCGTCGATAATTGCAAAAATGTTGCCCATGTAATATTTTGTACATGAACTAACCTATCGATTATATCCCATAAATGTTCGATCAAATTCATATCAAATGACCTAAGACACCAAATCTTTCCTTAGAATTGCCCTGTATGTTCTTCAAATCAATCTCAAATAATTATGAGTGACATGGCGCATAATCATCTATTAAAATTCAATCGTTGTTTGGATACTTGAAGTCCATTAATAACTGCTGTCTCCAAGTAACTAACATGGGAATTTCCAATCGAGTATCAATTCAGTTTGACCAGAGGACCTAGTCCCGGTTCATTCCAAGTAAAAACAACCCACACCATTATGGAGCCACCACCAGTTTGTATAGTGCTTTACTGACAACTTGAATCCATGACTTTGCAGGGTCTGAGCTCCACTCGAACCTTAACAGCTCTTTTTAACTCGAATCATGACTCATCTGACCAAGCTATGATTTTCCAATCGTCTTAGGTCCAACCGATATAGTCACTAGCCCAGGAAAGGAGCTGCATGCGTTATCGTGTTGTTAGTGAAGACAGTAGAGTCTATCTTTTGCTGCCAAAGCCCATTAAATCCAAATTGCTCCATATTGTTCTTACGTGCCCATCACTCATTGTTAGTTGTTTGTTAACACTGACAATTCTACGAAAACGTCGCTGATCTCGGTCATTCAATGCCCGAGGTCGGCCATGGCATTGTCCATGGTAGGAGGTTATACCATAAATTGGGTATTCTCAGTATACTCTTGACACCATGGATCTCGTAATGTTGAATTCCCTAACGATTTCCGAAATGGAATGTCCCACGTGTCTTGTTCAAACTGCCAATCCGAGATCAGAGAATCTGCTAATTCCCACCGTGTGACCATAATCCCGTCTAAAACATTTTAACGTGAATCACTCGAGTACATATGAAAACCCTACCAGTGAATTGCCCATTTCTACATTTTGTCTGCGATACTTCTCGTATCTATATATTTGTGGATATTGACATCCCATGATTTTTGTCACTTCAGTGTACATATAGATTTAGAATCCACTTGGCTGTGATTCAAAGATTCTAGTGTCAATTAAATGAATCTATTCTCATTGGTAAGGGCTCGATATTTGCTTGGTCCTTATTGCAATACCTAAATGCAATACCAAATGCATACCTATAGGATTTTTGCATGTCAAGGCATTACTCTGAACATAAGGTGTTAAGCTTTAAAATGTCTCTAAATAATTTATCCCCAAACACTACTATAAACTCTGATTTGTTTCAAGCTTATCAGAACTTTTTGTTCAGTAAATATTCTTCAAGAGATGGAATTATCTTTTAAATAACCAATCTTGAATCTTATTGAAACTCAAAGATCCATCATGAAAGAAAAACTTCAAAAAAAAAAGACTACATGAGGACGAGCAAACCAATTTCGTCCGTATGATACATGGGTAGCAGATGAAATTAAAAATATAATTTCTAAGTTAGTAAGATCTATGTCAAATCTTGAAGGGGTTAAGTCATAAAATATTGATTTTATTATCGCACAAAATATAAGTAAACCACAACAACTTATAAAAAAAGTTATCATTTTTTTCTATTAGTTGCTATAATACAGCATAAGTGAGTATATTTTTTTATCATGATAAGTATATTTTTTTATTTTATCTTATATGGATATCATATATAAACTTTAAAAACATAAGAAAAAAGTATTTTCAAATTACACTTAATATACGGCCTATAAAAAAAAATATTTGCCTCAGCTCAAAATACCTAGCATTGTCATTATATCATTTGGAGTAAGAAGAATGGGAAAAAAATAATAAATCTGAATTGCTTCAGACAAGGACATTTTTTAATAGATTAATGTCTTTTGTTTTTATTATGCTTTGGAATCATTGCTACATTTTTACGGTACCAGTTATCGTTTACATCTAGTAAAGATAAATAATGTTTAAGACAGATTTAATGTTGTAGGAAAATTTCAACTAAATACACAGAGTGAACATCATCAGAAATGCATTACTATGATGTTTCACTCGCAACAAACACAAATTGAATGTTCAAAATGCTTTTCTGTTTCTTGGCTGTGTCATTTTTAAAAACTACTTACCATTCTTTTCAAGTTTATTTATTTGCTTATTTCGTGATTTGGAAAACTGTTTTTATATAAGGGAATATTTTATTTTTTTTTAATCGACATATAGTTTAACTGCTTTATTTACATTTTCATTTTTGGAAATAAATATTTGTCATGTTTCAGTTTTGTGTGTGCCTTGTAAAAGAAAATAAAGAGCTATCACAAATAGTTGCCACTGTAGGAATAAGAATAGGAACCTTATTTCTGGGCGGGTGTTTTAAGCAGAATTTAAAAGAGAAATGCTCGCATTAATCTTTATAAATTGCTTTTGTATTCAAATAACATTATTGAGTACATTTCGAAAAAATCTGCTTCTTAATATGTAAATACGAATGACAAAATATTGAATTGAATTATTTTTTAAGTCTCTAATCTTTTCTAAAAGAAGGGGAGAGAAGCTTCCGTATTTGACTGATATGCTGTAACGACATTATTAGCCATCAAAACCATCAATCTCAAGAAGGACACAGAGACATCAAAATCATTTATTTGAGAAAAAACATACATAGAACGAGGATAAAATTATTAAAATTTCAACTTTCTGTAAGGTGAAAAAGAATGTATTTTTAACTTTTAAAAAGGTGGCCCTGCTTTTTAAAATGCATTTCTTTTTAATGAAAACTTTTCCCTTACCCTCTCGACATCAGCACTTCCTGGTGATTTCTATATTTATTGTCATTAAAATTTCCTCTTTCTAATTCTCTCCCACGTCTTTCCCCATCAAAGGAGAAAAACAAATTTATTTTAGAAGTACAGTAGCAAATAAACATTATGATTAACAATTTTTCCCCTGAAATAGAATTTGTCAAAGGGAAAAGTGTCATAGAAGACATGTAATGAATGGTACAAGAGAATCTACTGGTATTTATGACAATCTATATCAAAACTCTTTAGGTATTTCACCGTGAACAAATAATTTGAACTAAAAATAATGGACTAAAAGGGGGGAGAATTTTACTGGATTTATGGGGGAAACCTCCTTATATATATAAAATGCCAAAAAATAAAATTGTGAAACCATTTACTTGTGCATTAAATATTATACAAGGAGCATCCAGAAAGTATAAGTTTCCCTTTTTAAAAAAAATAAGAACTCACACTTTCAGGAATATATTTAATGGCGACAAGTACAGCAATATTTCAGCTGTTTTTCAACATAGCCACCACCAGAATTGAGACATTTGTCGTATCGTGGGATCAACTTTTGTATCCCTCTGTCGTAGAACTCTGCCGCCTGTGTATGGAACTACCGTGTGACAAACGTCTTCTGCTCTTCGTCGTTGCCAAAACGCCCAGCGTTTACTGTTTCATCACGGACATCTGGGACAGGAAGGACAGAATGCCCTTCCTGTCCCAGATTACCGTGCTCATCACTTTCCGTACCGACAGCGTCTGTTTGAATTTCGTCCTGACCGGAGATCCACTATGCCTCCAATGCATTGACTGCTGCTTGGTTTCTGGGGTGAAGTGAGAAATCCAAGTGTCATCGCCCGAGACGATCCTGTCGAGAAACTCGTCGCCGCTATCGTAAAACCGTTACAGAAATGTCAGTGCTGCTCCTAAGCCTTGAATTTTGTGTTCGGGTGTCAGGTGTTTCGGCACCCATCTAGAACACGAATTTTTTAACAACACGCGTACTTAGTGACAATCTCATACAATAAAGATCACGATATCTGAGAAAAAGGTTGTTCAGCTCTGTAATCGTAAAGCGACGGTTCTCCATCACGCGCTGACGCACAAGCTCAACAAGATCATTATTGATGGGGACGGTCGCCAACTGCGCTCTTCATCATGGACACTTTGACGAGCTTCGGAAACTGCCTACACAAGCGACGTACCATCTGCTTACTAATGATGCTCGGCCTATAGACCTGACACAGCTGACGATGAATTTCAATTGGTGCAATACTTTATACATTCAAGAACTTCATTACCGACCGAACCTTGCAGGCGGTGGTAAAAGTAATAAGAGTTTTCATTTCGGACCACTGCTACCACGCTACTGACATGAAGCTTTAGTAGATGCGAGCATGGCATATGATTGATACATCATAGATCTGTTACGCATACGCAATTGACACGGCTAATTACGTTTACTTTAAAGGGGAAGACATCGGGAAACTTACTTTCTGGAAGCGCCTCGTATTTAATGTACAGTTAAAAGCACTGATTGTGCTTGGCAATGTATTTTTTTCTAAAACTAAACAAATTAATTATAATATTAATAGTGTTTATGATTATCTCTTTTTCAAATTAAAAGAAAATACGTTATTAATATTTAGAAGAAACGTTATGTTTAATTTCTTATAATAAATATATTTAAGAGATGTGTTGCTCACCGTCACAAAATCATGACGTTATGAATTATGCATACATAAATGTCCAGCTGCTTAAAAAAACTTTTTGAAAAGGTATAAAGACAGTATAGTATTCTTTTTTTATATATGTGTCCTTAAATAGTGCCTCATTTTTCCTTTCCGTTTTATCGAAAAAAACTGAACGCTTTTTCTGAGAAACCGTGTTTTCAAAAGATAAGGTAATCCCCTTATCTGAATATTCCAGGTGTAACTCCTCGAAAAAAAATCTAACTTGATAATCTACTGTATTAACAAAATAAGAATATTTTTTAAAAAATGAATGAATTTTTTTTTTGACTTTTGATCAATATGCTCGTACTTATTCTACAATGTAATGTAACTAATCTTAAATTTAAGTGATAAAAAAATTGCAGTATGGAGAGTAATAAACACAGAGAAATCCTCATCCATTAAATGTTCAGCTCATTCAATTACTCGTATTCAATTCATCTCTGCAGTGGGAGAACATTCACAAGCCCACAATGATACTTCTTTTAAACTAAATAATTAAAAAATATCTTAACTTTTCAAAATCAATTATATAACTTTATCTAAAAAATAAACTTGTTCTCAAATTTTAATTGAATATATCTTTAATTTAATATTTTATATTGCATCTAATAGAAGTCGCGCTGTGAATCCTCTTGTAACATTGAGAGCGACCTTTTCCCCAAAACTCTTTTGCTATTAAAACAATTTTTAGTTGTCAAAATACTTTTAATTTATCATTATCTTGTCATTAAAAAAATTATAATAATTTGAAATGAGAACTTTTTGTTTATCTCATAATCTTAGTTTTAGTTTGTGGCTCGTTTACATTTTGTATAAGATTTTTCAATTTGAAGCCCAACTGGTTTGAATCGGCACTGGTAGCGTATCGCGCTTCCATACCACTAGTCCCGGGTCACAAATGCCGGGCTGGGAAAGGTCGATTCAGCCTTTCATCCCTTAAATGGGTCGATAAATGAGTCACAATTTGCATGGGAACTAAAAACTGGGGGTTTCACGTCTGATTGACCTCCTTACTGGAACATCAGCTCACACACCTCAGTAGGCCTTGGTCCTCATGTGCTGTTGCACCACTGAGTTTAGTTTGTATTACATTTAATTATTACATAGTTAAGTAAGAATATATTTGTGTTGTGATGTCACCCCCCTTGGGTGACCTTCTCCTTGATTATCAGCTTGAGCTAGAGGTGTAGGAATAAAGGAAAAACTAGGAGCCATCATGATCTTAATATGACTTTATTAGATCTTTAACTTAATCGTCGAACAAATTAGATTATAATAATATATATGAGAGAATCTACGGGGGCAAAACACACAATAGATATATAATACCGAAATTCCTTAACCTGGACCACTATCAATAACTGACTAACCTAAACTCAATTCCAATACTATCCCAGATCCTAATATTAAATAGTCAATTCTACCTTTATGTAGTCTGAAGTAGTGATCACAATAATCCTAGATGAAGTTGCGTATTTACTCGAGTGCAATGGTATGCACCTTGACCTAAGGGCTCTCTTTCACGTGTAATTTCTGTTTTATACCATGTAGTGCTTTCCAAAACCTCTTCACGCTTAACCACGGATTATCTTTACATTCCTCAAATTGCCATCCGCTTACTCAAACTTCTGATATTTAAAAGCTTCCTAATTTGAATCTTTCTTTCACGCTTCACTTCTTGGATTTGGTTGGAAAAGAGCCCAAAGAACCCAAAGGACATGTTAATGAAAAGACGCGTGAGCCCGTTACTGTGTGTGTGTGTGTGTGTGTGTGTGTGTGTGTGTGTGTGTGTGTGTGTGTGTGTGTGTGTGTGTGTGTGTGTGTGTGTGTGTGTGTGTGTGTGTGTGTGTGTGTGTGTGTGTGTGTGTGTGTGTGTGTGTGTGTGTGTGTGTGTGTGTGTGTGTGTGTGTGTGTGTGTGTGTGTGTGTGTGTGTGTGTGTGTGTGTGTGTGTGTGTGTGTGTGTGTGTGTGTGTGTGTGTGTGTGTGTGTGTGTGTGTGTGTGTGTGAATATAATATTGCGAGAAGGAGGTTGTTAATTTTCCAAATCTGTACACATATAAGAGAAAACTGACACACTCATCATGAAATCTCCTGAACTATTAGACTTCCAGACTTAGAAATAGGGCAGACATGATCCTTTTGATTATCAGAGATCCGCTAAGAGCTAGTTTTGCGAAAGTCGATTCCCAAGGGGAGATATGCAGGGGTGTTATAGATACAAATTCTCGTTTTTGAATTATTAAATAATTTAAATTTAACCAGCATACTTCTTTTGTTGAGCATAAATACATAAGGAACGAGTTGTGCATAAACCAAATGTAGAGAAAGGGATAGGTGTAAGAAACGAAAATTCAAAAGCGGAATTTTTTGTTATGAGTTCAAATCAAAGTTTATTTGTTTAGGAGAAGTTAATCTCGCTGAAAACGAAAAAATTATCCTCTCTCATACGAACAATAAGTGGGATACCAGTTGCAGGTATTTTACAGTAATCCTTTTGGCATATGGGAGCTCCCAGCGAAATCGACCTCGCCAACACAAACTACCGAAGGGGTATGTGGGGTTTACTCGGCCCTTATAGACTAATAAAAAAACTCCCATTTTCGAACTATTTGACCTACATAATTGAAATTTGTCAAGCATGCTCCTTATGTTAAATATAAATCCTCTAAAATTAGTTATGGGGAAATAGGCCTTGAGGGAGACGTAAAAGATAAATATAATTTCGCTTTAAAAATTTAAGCTCTTCCCTTTTAAAATAAAATGGCGAAGGCTATAAGACTATTTTTCTGTAAATCAAAACCTTGATGCTATTATTTAGATATAAATAACTTACAAATTATAAATAGAGTGATACAACATTAAGGAATACCCTGGAAAAAGCGGATGGGTACTGGTAAATACTCATATGAGAAAAAGTTCTTTAATTTGATATTCATCTGTGTGTGTAAGAAACATTTTTTTTTATTATTCAGCAATTTAGTTTAAATAGAAAATAGAATAATGAATAGGCTAAATATGAGAACTACATTTTAAGCTAGTGCCAAAAATTATTCTTGTAACGGTTCTCTTACGTCATTACTGGGTAAACCAAAGTATTTTTGACAGTATCTCGGGGTAATTAATATATTTTAATGACATAAAATAACACAGTTACAATGGACAGACATTTAGACACAATACAGGTTAAACATTTAAAGGAAATAAGGGGAAATTAAATGTATTACATAATCCAGGATTGGACATTGAGACGAGTAACGTTTACTCATTCAAATCCCAACTCTCTCTGGCGGTAATACAGAACTTCGGTCGGTACTGCTTCCGTTACAAGTACCGCCATCTACATTTCGGTCTTAGTATTAAACCGTGTGTTACAGACTCCCCATCTGGTTCCGTTAACGTCTCGGCTCGGAACCAGGAGATAATTTCTTTTTGTGGGCGTCCTCTTTTCTTTAGAGGAGCAACAAATCCGGTGTTTCTTTCTGTTTCAGGTTCCTGATAGTCCTTTAAGGCAGAAACATGATAAGTTTCAAGGGCTTGGTCTGGGTTGGTCGGGTCGGCAATCTCATATGTTACTGGGGATCTCAAGGTGAGTATGAGGTAAGGACCTTCTCTCTTGGGCATGAATTTCCTGCTCCTGTTGTTACGACTTATGGGATGAATGGTCACCCAAACTTTGTCACCAGGTTTATAATATTTTTTTCGTCGATCGAAGTTTTCTTTCTGACTATCTTGTTTCTTTACGGGATTCATCCTGTAGGGATACGTTGCTATTGGGGTTGATCACCCGTGTCAAAACGGTGTTCAATGAAAGGCGTGTGCTCTCCAGCTGGTTGGAAACATGCTTCATATCTGTCCAGGAGTATATTTATTTTTCTTGCCTGTTCTGGAGATAGATTTTTACCCTCATCCTCTCGAAGTTTGAATGCGCTGAGTGTTATATCTTCTAATGTCTTCTTGAAGAATTTGTACTGTTTCCGAGGATTTCCGGAAAAGTGCCATTTTCCACCCTGGACGCCAAGGACGATACCAGCTGCATTGAGGAAATCAAGTCCTAGCAAAGTCTTATTTCCTTTGGCATCAGGGAATACTAGAAATTCTGTAGGAATAACTTTGCCTTCAATGTACAGGTCGACGACAGTACTCAGAGCCATAATGGTCTGTCGAATTCCATCAGCCATCATAAATGAAATCCTCTTGTTCGTAAAGGTGACATCATGCTATTGTAGGAATTTAAACATCTTTTCACCTGCAATGGTATGGGAAGCACCGGTATCAGCACATACAGCAATCTTTTCTCCAAAAATTTTGAGAACAATCGCACTTGTGGGATACAAATTCGAATTCAAGTTGAATAACGTCATACAGTTCACTGCTGTTTCCATTTCATTAGCTCTCGTGCATTTAGGACACTTTGACTTGATGACTCCAGGAGTCCCACATCCGTAACACCTTATCGGGTTTCTTCCTTCAATTTTGTAAGCTGGAAATCTAGGCAGTGTTCTAGAGGGTCCAGATGAGTGGTATTCATGGGATTCTCCAACAGGTTGATTTTTCTTTAATATATGGAAAGGGTTTCCTGAATTCTTCTTTCTTCTTGAAAGTCTGATTTGAATTACTTTTCATTCCAGGCCTTAGGTTGTCATATGCGTTCAACTTCTCAGCCAATTCAAAAGTATCGTTCAAATCCGCCCAAATATCCAGAAAGTGTTCTTTGATATTTGCTGGAGTTTTTTGGTCTTCGAATTCTCTTTCTCGTTGCTGAGCCACAACCACGGCTTTCTGTTTCTCCTCCAGTTCCGCAGCTTTTTGTTTTTCTGTTGCAGTACGTTCTTCCACAATGACGCTGAGCACATCTTTGACGAATTCCTCATCATACCTATCGCTGTTGGTTATGAGATCTTTTAGTTCAATAATTTTGAGATTGTCCGACGGAGCCAGACCCAATTCTGTTGCCAACATTCGTAAATCCTCTTTTCTGGACCTTCCCAAAAAAGCCATTTTTCGTCACTTTTAGACTATTTCAAAGTTAATTTAGTAAAGTTCAATTAAAGTTAATGAATTAAAATTCCCTCAAAACTGTTAATTCTGTGATCTGAAAATATTATAGTCAAAAAATACTTATGCACTTAAAGTTTCCGATACATACAAAAAAATACTCTATACTATAATACACTCTTCCTGAATGACAATATAATTCTCTAATTTCAAAATGTACTAATTAATTTTAATATCAATATTAATGAGATTAAAAAAAACAAATTCTTCAATATCAACTATCTTCTTATTTTGTACTTCAAATTCAAAATAATAATATTTCAATAATATTCATTATTAATCAAAAGAGTATCAGCAATTAACATGAAATCATTTAAATTAAATCAAAGAAAAATTTCGTTTTCGTTAACTTAAATCACACAATTAAATTGTTTTTAATCAAAAGAAATTCAAGTACGTTTAAATAGAAATACCATTCATAAATTATTTCATCCACTCCGAAATTAACACTATTACAAACTTGTTTACGCTTAGAAGTACTTGAAATTATTTTCCAAAAATTTTTAAATAAAAAGCATAAATGTTTATACTTTATCAAAACATACAAGTTTTTAAATGTTATAGTAATACTTCGTAATAAATCATGTACTTCACAAAATAAGTATTTTTATATTAGACATAAAAAGTAAAAAAAAAATATTATGATAAAAATTACATTCAACTTAAAACTTAATTAAAAGTTTAGTAAAATCAAACAAGAATCAAAGTGAAATTATTTGAATAAATATCAATTGCAATAATTTCTAGATAACAAAAGTATATATATATATATATATATATATATATATATATATATATATATATATATATATATATATATGTTAATGGCATTAAATTCTTAATTGGTAAGTAAATATACATTCATAAATAACCTTCAATTAGCTTTAATGAGAACAAACAATAGAATGCGAGTTTCGTTTTCAAAAAAGTATTAAGAATACTGACAAATAAATAAGTGAAAATATCACTTAAAATTCAATTACGTTACTATATACTGTAAAACACAATACATACTAAGAGCAATAATAATTAAAGTTCTTACACAGAATAACAGAGCAAGAGTATTTAGAGTAAACAACACTTATCTGTTCACAGGTTTTCTGGGTGAAAACTATATTTTTTCGCAGGGTTGCGAATTCTCTATTTGTTGTCGGGGGACAACGCCTCAACCTAAGTGGAAAAAGCGAGAGAAAGTTGGGAAAATTTGTCGGATCGGCTCGACGTTTGGCGCCAGTTTGTAACGGTCCTCTTACGTCATTACTGGGTAAACCAAAGTATTTTTGACAGAATCTCGGGGTAATTAAAATATTTTAATGATATAAAACAACACAGTTACAATGGACAGACATTTAGACACAATACAGGTTAAACATTTAAAGGAAATAAGGGGAAATTAAATATATTACATAGTCCAGAATTGGACAGCGAGACGAGTAACGTTTACTCATTCAAATCCCTACTCTCTCTGGCGGTAATACAGAGCTTCGGTCGGTAATGCTTCCTTTACAAGTACCGCCATCTACATTTCAGTCTTAGTATTAAACCGTGTGTTACATTCTTAAGTTAATCAACTATAAGCAACACATTAGGCTAAAAAGAAAATGTATGAAACAATTGTAGAATAAAATCTAATTTGATACTCCACTGTAAAAAATATATTAGTCAATGTAATTTATATATTATGGAATATAAAAATAAAATGAATTCTGTGTGTGTACAGTCATTATAATTATATTTCAGCAGTTTGAAAATAAAATAATATTCCAACCAACTGCAAATGACTTTACATGGAAGAATTTGTAACAAGATTGAAAACTAAAATAAATGCAGAAAAAGGGGTTAGTTTTCAAAAATAACTAGAACACACATAAAATCAATTAAGATAAAAAAATGGAGACCTTAATGGAAAAAGTCATTGAATAAACTGAAATAACAGATGTATCATAGAAAGATTACTTCAAATGATAAGAGTACAAAATGTAAATACACTGACTTCTGGTTCACACACAAGCACAAGTAATATAAAAAAAAAAATTTTAAGTCAATTCCTACTTTGAATGGATGAATAGAAAGTATTTTATTAACGATTGAATATTGGTATAGGATATATGTATAAATTAATTAATTAATATTTGAAAAAACTGTATTAACATCAAGTGTCATCCGCTACAATTTTTAAAAAATTTATTTGAATTTGATTAAATGAATAGAAAGTATTTTATTAACGATTGAAAATTTGGCCAAGATAAATATATAAATTAATAAATATACAGAGAGAGTAAAGCTAATAGTAGGAATTGAAAAATATTTTGAATACATTCAAGCTTAATTAATCAACTTATAACGAGCTATCCCGCGAGGTTTTCCTCTCAAAACTTACTAGAGGTAATTTTCTTTGTCGGCTTTCTGACTTAGAAGCAGTGTGCCACCTCGAAATCCTTAGATTACAAGTTCGATCTTGACTGAAATCGATAGATTTTCTAGATGCGAGAATCGTGCGCACGCAGGGCCTATGATTACAAGTAAAAATTCTCTTGAGTATCAATTTGGCTTTTTTTACTTTCAGTAAAATTAAATCAACACAATATTTAGCATCCAAGGACAGCATGAATTGATTAAATTCAAGCGTCAAAAATTTGGTAGTGAGAGCCGTCACTAGATGGTGCCACCAATGAAATAGTTCCCACCTGTGGGAACTTGTCGCTTTTGTAAAAGCCAATCTGCCGAAATGCAGCCCATTTGGAGAAAAAAATTATTTGATGTCTGACAAATCTATGCCTCTCCTCGTATGATCGTCCTCTCACTAATCCTCTTGGGGAATCTTTGGGCCAGCATTTGTATTTAATTCACAGACATCCCTCTCAAGAAGAAAACGTGATATTCAGATTAGTTCGACTGTATAAAGTAAGAGTTTTGGGAATTAGAGAGAAGGAGATAGGAAGCGGCTACATTCGCTACTCAGGTGAGATCGAATAAGGCTACTTTCGCATACAAAGATTAAGAGTGGTGTTTCGCCACTGTGTTAAATTAGTAGATTTGAGATTAGGAATCAACGATGGATTAGGTTGAGCTAAATAAGTTGGTTCCGCATATTTGCTTAAATAATCATTTCTTTCTCCGAGCTACTCATTAGACTTTCACTTAGAGAATAGATTGTTGTTAGTTATAAGTTGTTTGACTAAATAAATAATTGTGAGGTAAGACGGTGAGGGAGAAACTTCAGGTGTAAGTCACTCACAGATGTTTTATTGAAAGATTCTCTACCTCCTCTTTAAAGAAGGTAACGAGATATGCAAATAGTTTTAGTTAATAAAGTGAAGACTTTGTGTGGGCATGAGAGCTAAAAGTTATGCCAGCAGTATGAGCTTCAATTGAATCAATCAGCGATTCCTTACCTAAGTTCAGGTGTTTTCCAACTGTTAAAATAAACATCATAATGAAATATTCTGAGATAAAATTTCATTGAGAATCGTATTCGATTTATCTACTCTAGTGAGGAGTTTGAGCCTTTTATTTGGAAACTCAATGTCAGAGTTCTTGCAAATCTTTTGGCGCTTACAGATAAATTGCAACAATTGGCCATCGACGAGGTTTATCCTCTCTAGGTCGGGTTTTCTTTCGTTCAGCCAAATTGGGCCCCGAAGCTAGAACATAGATATTTTTTATACTAAATAGTACATAAATAGTTAGGGATATGCAGTATGTATCAGTACAATGGTTACAAACTTTCAGGTCAGATACCTAGAAGATGGGAAATCACATAGCAGTGCATAGTTGGAAACGCCTTCCTGGTGTGGTAGTGACGACACAAAGTTCAAGAAAGACAGGACACGAATAAGAGGATAAAATATGTTTATTGTCCTTAGTATAGGAAAAATTCTGGGAATTCTTTGGTTAGTATACTCGATACGTGGCGCTAAATAAATTGAATCATCAGATGATGGGGCATGCACACGAGCGGTTTTTGCTCCCACGCTCTCTATTACGCATCCTTTTGCTTGCCGACATAATGGTAGTAAGATGGAAAGTTACACACACACACACATACTGAGCTCGCTGGTGTACATCTAGGAAATGTGGCCAAAGGACGAGTCTTACAGCAGTTGTACGCCTAACGCTGTTCAATGAGGATAAACTCCCAGACACACTTTCTTTTTATACTTGCACCAGAGAGTGTCCAACAGCTGATTCTTCATCATGGACACACAGGAACACGAATGAAGAGTAAGAATTCGAAGCAACTAGGAAACTATTGTTGGTGTAGTACAAAACAATCCTAATGCCAATACGCAGGCAATTTCCAGTCACGTCGGGATTCATTGCGCTGGAGATGTGAGACCTGCATCACGCTCCGGGGTCGTAATTTCGAACACCTACTTTGATGACGATCATTGACTCTTCAATTCTCTTTTTTCTTATTTTTTCTGCCCTAAGAATAATAAGTATATTTTCTCTTCTTATTCGTGCCTTGTCTTTCTTCTGTTTTGTGTCTTCACTACCGCACCAGAAAAGCATTTCAGACCATGCATCTAAGGCCAGTAATTTTTTTATAGTTAAATACAAAAATGTCTAGTACTTGATTCAACATATGAAAATTTGCTTTTCTTAGAATATTAAAATTCTGGTAGAACAAACCACATAAAATAATCGTCCGATGCTGAATAGATTAGTAAATTTTTGTAGTGAAAAAACACATAAGTTCATTCAAATAAGTAATTTTTTTTTAAATTCTTAACTAGTGGAAACCTTATAAAATTTGAAAAGAAAATAAACAAATTTATATTCTTATTAAGAAAAGAATGGAGAGGTGGAGTATTTGTTAATTATAAAATATTTAACACGATATTTTCTTAAAAATAATGTACCTCAGCAACAAATGATAATAAAGATTTTGCAAAGATTACACTGGTCAACAAAAAAAAATTTTTTTTTGTTTCCTGTTAATTTTTTTTTGTTTGTTTCTATCTCATATTGTCGCGTATTTTTTAAATATGTCAACAATTTTTCTCTTACAGTTTTTGTTTTTGAGTTAAAGTCAACTACCCTCATTTACTACTTTTATTTAGATTTGTGTTTTTTATTGGACACTGAAATATATTTTGTTGCTTTTTTAGATATGGCTTCGCCAAGAAGATGTTGTGTGCTTAATCTCGATTGTTTTTGCTATATTTGTGGTGAATATGCATTTGCAAAATATCGAAAACCTATATCGGACTTCGTAAAAACTGCGTATCATCAATACTTTAAAATAAAATTGTGTAATCAGGACAAGCCGTGGGTTCCTCATATTGTATGCCAGAAATGTGTGGTATGTCTACGATTATGGTCCAGTGGAAAAAGAGATGCAGTAATGTTCGAAACACCCATGATTTGATGAGAACCTCAAAACCATCATGACGACTGCTACTTCTGCGTTGCGAAAATTAACGGAATTAACCCTGGAAATCGAAATAAGTGGTCATATCCTAACTTATCTACTGCTCAACGACCTCAATTAAAATCACGAGAGGTACAACCCAGCACATCTAAATCTTCTAATGATCCAAATCCCTGTGATCCCGAACGAAATACATCAAGTGAAAATTCTGATTCAGACTACAAATTTAGCCAAGATCCTCAACCATTTAATCAGAAAGAACTAAGTGACTTTGTAAGAGACCTGAACTTACCGAAAGAAGCTTCTAAAATATTAGCATCTCGTTTAAAAGAAAAAAAATTTGCTTACTCCGGAAACAAACATTACATTTTTTATCGTACCCGAGAAAAAATCTGTTACCGTTTTTTTCTCAAGAGAAGGATTTAGTTTTTTGTAACGATATTGGTGGTTTGTTGCAACAGATGGGATTAAAAAAGTACCAACGTAGTGATTAGTGTCTTTTCATAGATAGCAGTAAAAGAAGTTTAAAGTGTGTTTTGCTTAATAACGGTAATAAGTACAGATCTATACCTATCGCACATTCGGTGACTTTAAAAGAAGAATACGCAAATATTACTAAGGTTATGGAAGCAATTAAGTATCAAGATCACAAATGGTTCATTTGTGTTGATCTAAAAATGGTTAACTTTCTTTTGGGTCAACAAGGGAGGATACACGAAGTTTCTTTGTTTCACGTGTCTCTAGGACAGCCGTGATAAACAACACCATTGGTCCCAAATAGTCTGGCCATTACGGGAAGAGCTAAAAGTTGGTACCAAAAATGTAATAAACACGCCTTTAGTTAGCCGAGACCGCATCATACTTCCACCACTTGATATTAAACTCGGCATAATGAAACAGTTTGTGAATGCGCTTGATAAAAGTGGCGAATGTTTCAATTTTCTTTCACGCAATTTTCCAAGATTAAGAATAGAAAAATTGAAAGCTGGTATTTTTGATGGGCCACAGATTAGGCAACTCGTGGAAGATTCTAATGTTGTCAAATCAATGACTGAAGTCGAATCCAAAGCTTGGAATGCATTTGTTTTGGTTATGAGTAATTTCCTAGGCAAAAAGATATCTGACGACCCCGTGGAGCTTGTTGAGTCCATGCTATTGATCTTGAAAGAGCTAGGGTGCAACATGAGCATAAAAATCCACTTCCTGCACTCGCATTTATACCGATTTCCACAAAATCTGGGTGATTTCAGTGAAGAGCAGGGTAAAAGATTCCATCAGCATCTTCGGACAATGAAACAGCGTTATCAGGGGCGATGGGGCTCACATATGATGTCAGACTACTGCTGGAGTTTGCAACGAGATCTACCTAAAGTCTTTCATTCAAGGAAATCTTATAAAAGATCATTTCATTGTATTTAATAGAAATTTTGTTAACATAATGTATTAATTTTCTGTATTTTTCTGTCAAAATAATAAAACTGTATAGTTCAAAAAGTAAAGCTGTTAGCAATCTCCTAGTATATTTTTATAATGAGGGCCATAGAAATACCTAATAACAGAAATAAAAATAAAGGAAACAAGACTTGTGTTGACCAGTGTTATTTCTTCCATACAGAGACAGAATCCGATTTAAAAATTTCAGAGATTTTTAATACAGAGTGAGTGGGAAATCCGTTGACTTAAACATGCATGACTTATTAAATTTTTAAATAATGAAATGAATAAGAATATGAGGAAAGACTTTTAACCAATGTCTAATTAAGTAGTTTGGGGGGGAAATTAGTGTTGCTACTTTGCATTAGGTGAAAACAATAGATCCTTAATTAAATTGGGAACTTATTTTCTATGGAGTTTTTTTATGGCCAAACGTTAAATTTAATGAGCATACTTTCAAGTTACGACCCAAGAGAATTTCTGCTAGATTTGTCTCACATAAAAACTAAAAGGTCTTTCACCTCGAACAGCAGCTATGTTGAAGTCTTAAATCAAGTTATTATGAAAAAATTTATTTTGGTCATAAAAATGCATCAAATTACTTGAATTATGAAAGTTAAGTAGAATTTTTTTTCTCATAAAGAAAATTCGAAAGTTGACAGACTTTGGTATAATGTTTTAAGATAAGCTTTAAAAAAATATCCTGCTTTAATATTAAAAATAATCGCTAAATGTTATTTTATAAAATTTAATTTTCTCTTGTTGAAACGCCACGTTCACCATCATTTGATGTACTCGAGATTTACAAAATTAATTCAAATATTATATTTTTACAAGAAAGCATGTATCAAATAGTTTAATGACTCCGCATATAGTCTTAAATTAAGAAACTCATTTTTTAAAAATCTGTAAAACGCACAAGCACCCACACGCGTTTTTAGTTCATATAATCTTTTTGTTTCATTAAATCACTTTTGGACCTAGTCTCTTGCAGACATCGCATCAATAGGTCTCAAAAAACATTTTTATTTATAATTTTAAAAGAATCACGTGTCTAATCTTTCCCGATAATGAAGTTTCTAAATGACACCAAGCCATCTTTCAAAAAATAAGCTAAGATAAAAAGTTGTAGAATGTTTCATTTCGATACGGGGTTCACAGAACAGGAAAAAAAAGTGTGTGAGTTGTTTCTTCCTCAGTAACTTCACCACTTTTTACTAATTCATGCTTCTGCTACTATTTGCGGTGTTCATGTGCAATTAAAATATTGTGTAACAAATATAAAGACTATTTCTTCCATTTTGACAAAGACTGCAACAGGATTAAACAACATTCACGTTTATTCCCAAAATAGGAATACCTACACATAAATATGTATAGAGCTTTAAAATAATTATATTGTGCTATAAAAGTTAATATTCAACTATATTTAGGAATGATACAGCTGCAAAAGAGCAGCAGGGTATTTCTATATATATATGCTTAAAAGCATGTGACGGGCTCACGCGTCTTTTCTTTAACATGTCCTTTGGGAACAGAATTAATGACAACTCTTTTCCAACCAAATGCAAGAAGTTAAGTGTGAAGGAACGATGCAAATTAGGAAGCTTTTAAATATCAGAAGTTAGAGTAAGCGAGATGGCAATTTGAGGAATGAAAACATAATCCATGGTTCAAGCGTGAAGAAGTTTTGGATAACGCGACGTGGTGACGAATAGAAGTTATACGTGATAGAGATCCATTGAGTCAAGGTGCATACCATTGAACTCGAGTTATTGCAAGGCCTCATCTAGGAGAGTTGGAATCGTTACTACAGCAAGGTAGGATTGACTATTTAGTATTAGGATCAGTGATAGTTTTGTAATTGAGTTTAGGCGAGTCAGTAATTGATAATGGTCCGAGTGAGGTTAATTCGGTATTATATAAATTGTGTGTTTTGCCACCGTAGATTCTTTCACATATATTATTATAATCTAATTTGTTAAGAGCTTAAGTTCAAAATCTTAATAAAGATATATTAAGATTATGTATGCATCTAGTTCTTCTGTTAATCCTACACCTCTAGCTCACGCTAATAATCAAAGAGATGTTCACCCGAGGGGTGGGGATATCACAAGCATATTATTTTATGTACCGTTTTGGACAAGTAATATCCACACTTCAATTTACAGAAATGGTATGCTTATTTACTCACCGAAAAAACCAGTGGCCTAGTTACTAAACATACATAATACTCAATAGGTACAAAATTTTATAAAACGCTTTAGAACATAATTATCTTGCTATCTTTCCATAAACACGTATTAAAAACAATATAAACAATGGACTATCATAATTTTTAAAATCTTTTTCTTTTTAAATACTAAAAATTTCTCTTTTTCAAAAAATTACACTAGATTCAAATATTTTTAACTGATGAAGCCTTAGCTTTAGCTTGTATCAGTTAGCATTGTCATTTCAATTTTCAGTTAAAAAATGTACTGCATTTTTTACTTGGTTCCATTTTTTTATTTTATATTTTTGAAAGTTTATGCATGTTTTCTGAATTTATTATCACTCGTTTTAATTATTTTCTATATGCGCTGCTATTTTCATTTATATATTTTACTTTCAGATTCGTCATATTTGTCTATTAGAATACTGTTTGAATACATGTAGCAAATTTTAAGCTTAATTGATGTTCAATTTTGGTTTATTTGCATCATTATTTTTCCTGTATTATCACATATAAATTTTCTGATGAAAGGGGACGTTAGAATTTCATTTCAATTAACAAAAATAATCTATTGTTACACATGATTATACACGATCGTTATGTACCACTAATAAAGAACATAAAATCACATAAAACTACATTAAAAATTGCCGGGTAGCTTAATTAAAATTTCAGATATACAATACGATTACTCGTGCTGAATTTCAAAGAATTCCTAAAAGAGAACTCAAAGTCTTGAAAGTTCTAAAAATAATGATATTTTCGGGTTTAATGATTGTACCACGCTAATTATATTTGACGATGGTAGCTGAAAAGCCTCAGATGTTACGATGAGAATATATGTCTTTGACAAATGCTTTCTTAGGAGGGAAATTTCTAATCAATTCCACAAGGATTTTAATTACATGGAACTATCAAAGTTTGATGTAGAGATATTATTTCAAAATGTCAAGTCTAATAAAGAACATTTAATTTAATTTATGCCACAAATGTCAATGAAATTGATACGATGGTGAAGTGAAATACACGAAGATTTTACGACAACATAGCGATAGAGCATTTAATACATATTTTGGCTACTGGAATACTTTGTTCATTTTCAATTAAGTTTTAAAGGATTTCTTACAATTGAAAAATTTCGAACAACTTCCAAAATCTAATTATATTATACATTATAAAATGCTGGAAATTTAACTCAATGAGCTTGAAAAATGTGAAATACAAAGTCTGTTATGGTGATAATCATATTTCACGGGGTGGGGTTTTTGAAATCAAAGATTTTATGTTAGAGACTTTATACTGTTTTACGCAATAGCTGGCATTAAAATATCTATTATTTATTTATTGTTAAGGTATATTTAATTATACATTTTATAAATAGTTTTTAATTTTATTAAAACAGAAATTTTCATGTTTTCAGTTTGGATAACAATTTTTCATATATGATTTGCATCAAAGGTTTGTATAGTTATTATAAAAATAAAAAGTAAAACATGAAATTCTTGGGTGATTCAGGGGAGCGTGTAAATTTTATCATGGTTTTAAATCATATTTCTATATTAAATATTGAAATTACAGTTGTTAAGTTAGAAACGGCATAGAATGTTGCGAAATTTCTGGCCCGTATCAAATATTTATATAATTTATTTAATACTAAAGGATGTTTAATTATGTCTTTTCATGAATAATTATTAATTCTGGAAACACATAAATGTTAATGTTTTTTTTTTGTCGATTGAATTATATTTTCTTGTTTAAGAACATCCTTTGAAATTTGAAGGGTTATCACAAAAATAAGAAGGTAACTTCTTATCTAATTCTGAAATATTATGAAAGATGGTCTAAGCAGAAAGCTAGTAAGCATTTTCTTATGGCATTTAAGCTTTATTTTATCTCTAGTGTGCTTTCTGTTGAGTCGTAGGTTTGAGTCCTGATACCTTTTAGGATTTACTGTGTAAAGGAACTTATGCACGTTAAATCTGTCGATATGAAAAGTCCTCGCATTGTCCAAATATGAAAATTTGAAGAAGTGGGTTGAAAGAAGAGTTCCAGTTTGGGTGCCATCTTAGTCACGTGACTTGTTTTGAATTACCCATTACGTTGCCAATAGCCCTCTTGCATCGTCTTAGTGATATCGATAAACTACCAAACCATGACATTTTTCCTAATCTTTAAGAAAATTTCAACTTTATGAAGAATATATTTAGTAAAAAAAATACAACATAAAAAGAAGTTCAAATGTGTATAAGAACACCACATTACAAACATCCTCACAATTTTAAAAGATAAGAAATCTTGTGATGTGGTTTACAAACTTCAAAATGCTATAAAAGGAATGCAAAAGCAAGAATATTCGTATTCTACACATTAAATCAAGAAAATTCATCGCCATTTTGAAAATAGCTATTCAAGGGAGAATGTGTCTGCTTAAAAGATAAATATTTGAGAGCAAAAGGTTCAATACAAGAGCAATTTGCAGAGCAAGGTACTACAAACAGACGCTTGTTAAATGTGGACAATAGGGAGTAAATTCTTTGAAAACGTTTCTCTCTTTTCCTTTAATAGCACTTCTCACTTAACTGAGACCCGTATATTAGAGGCTTCCTTTAATATTTTATTTACAACTTACCTTCACTTTTGGTATTCTGTTTAAAAGTTGCTCTTCTATTTTATGACATTAGAACTCAAACGCACTTTTAAAAAGAAAATTTACTTAATGCACATTGAATATAGATGATTTAAAGTACTGTATTTTTTTAATTCAAATACTTCTTTTAGTAGAATTTAAAATTGAATTAAACATTCGTTTTAATCCAAAATGTTTTTTAATTACAAAATTAACATATTTGTATTTCAACCAGAATCTGAGGGAAGTATACTATTTTTAGCAAAAAATTTCAAGAGTAATAATTATGAATATTTATACTATGTGATCCAAAAATTCGGGGACTGTGGTGGTTGCTGATGACGAAAGCAAGTTCCTAAAGTTAAACCACTTCAAATGGGTTCTCCCAACCCTCCCCTATCTGGCCAGGTTGGTTTCGTCCATGTCATGTGACCAAACCGCATGCGCACCTATTATCTTCCGAAGCTAGTCAGCTTTGTTCCGCGATCTAAGAAAAAGATGTCTTTTCTTGAGCAGCGTTGAACACTAAATTCTATCAACGCTTAGATACTCATAAAACACCAATGGAAACTTTGGAAATGCTAAATAAGGTATATGATGAATCTACCATTGCGAGATCCCAGTTTTACGAATAGCATCTGCGTTTTAAGGTATCCGACTACGTTCGGAACCATGATTTAAAAAAAAGCGCATAAAAGGATAATTTTCATGATATTTAGTGTCACTTAGATTAGGATATATGTATAAAATTGTTTTAAGGACATTATGACAAAAGAAATATTTGGGCAAAAAAATTAACTTAGAATAACCTTTTTTCGAAACTTCTTTTTATAAAAAAAATGCTTCCACAATAATAATATTTTGCTTATGTAAAGTAAAGAATTCTCCAGAGAATCTGGACTAGGATTTTTGAAAAAATTCACATTATTTTCATAGTTACCACCAATTGAAATAATTATCAGCGTTTTTTTCTTTAAATTTATTTCCTCTGTTGTAGTAAAATATGAATAAAACAACTTCTAAGTTATATATGTCATAAATTCTAGTTCAGCCTCTGTACAGAGGTCTAAGCTATATACAGGAAAAATATTATTGTAATAGAAACATTTTCCATAAAGAAGAATGTTTTGAAAATTGGTCAATTTATGTTCCTCTCTTGTCAAAATATTGTACTTAAATAATTTTTATTGTAATACTATTCTTAAAATAATTTTATATACGTTTTCCAATCTAAGTGACACTAAATATCATAAATATTATCCATTTATACACTTTTGCAAAATCAAGGCTCCGAACGTAGTCGGATACCTTAAAGAGGGCCGAGAATCCATTGAAGATAATAAACGCGTTATACGACCTTCGACTTCACGGAACGTAGAAAATGTTGCATTGGTGCCTGAGTGTGTTGAAAAGATCGTCGCCAAATACTTAAATACTGAGGCTACACACTTCTCGAAAACATCGTTTGAGGGAATCCATTCTTCGTAAACGGCCTCAGTTCTGGCAGAGTGACGACTAATATCTTAAGCATGTGACAACGCACCAGTACATAGATCCCAATATGTAAAAGAACTCCTCGTCAAAACTCGCACTAAAGAGAGTGCTTCCACATACCCCTGCCCATGCATTACTATGTGATTTCCCATCTGTCATAAAAGTTTGTACTGATATTCCGTGCAGAGAATAGGAGATGACTGAATAATACTTCTGCATCAATTAGAGCCTGATAGTAGTGTAACTGCCTTGAGAGTTTTCAGATCTAGTGGTATTTCTCTTTGGCAAGTTTCAGAGGTTGTATCTTTTTCCAGATAAGAGAGCTGTTTAGCTTGTCTTGCCCGCATATGTGGCGTACTCCGTTCTAACATTTGAATTAATATAAGTAAATTGAGGCAAATACTTACATACAGGGTGTCCGAAAACGATTGTACCTTTTTTTTAAATTTTTCTCTAATTCCTCTGAGGCATTATTGGAATGTTTTATTATATATATCAAAGGGTTTTTGTACGAAATTTGTACCTTACAAAGATTTAATATGGGCACCCTTCGTGATACGTCAGATATATAGGTGATACTCCTTTTCCGCCCATACTCGCCGCAACATGTCTTGTAAAGGCAGAAAAAGTATATATATATATATTGTTACACTTATTGGTAAACTAATTTAAATTTTGCAAAGCTAGCAGTGAAATTTATGTGTCGAGGAGGCATGAAGACGAAAAACAGTTTCTTAAAATTGGCCTTTAATAATCAATCATAAAGTCACTCTGCTCGTTACTGGAGCGATAAAAACAATAAGTTCAAAAAGCAACATTACCAGAGACATCCGATTCGAACCGTCTTCTAATATTGTAAAATTAATTTCTAATCTAAAATGGTGATGCAACATGCAGTTGCATTGCCAACCAGTTGTTCTCTCCCTCTAAGAGAGAAACCACTCACACACTTCTTATATTTCCGTTTCTCCTTCCTTTTTAAAACTAACATGAGCCGAGTTTAAATACTAGCTCGATTTGCATGGCAGTTGCTGCCAACCTCAAATCACGAAACTCAAAAAGATCGGGTTCGAATCGGTGTGCTTACTTTCATTGAGATCATGGAACGGGATTGGAAAAACAACACAAGGAGATCATAAAAATTTGGATCCGACTTTTTAAATGTCTAACAATCGGCCCCCTTTTTCCAATCTCGCACCATTATCTCTTACAAATCAGTAAATTTTAATCTATAATCACATGTTATACAATTTAACACAATAAATACATTTTATTCACAATCTTTATTGTAATAAACAAACTAATATTTTAATCTTAAAGAAACAAAGTCTATATATTATTCTCTAAAAAGAAATAATTTTCTACAAAATTCTAACAATTTTTTTTCTTTACCATGGGTTTGGTAAAAATGTCCGCCAAATTATTTTTGGTACCTATATATTTAATTTGGAAAACCTTGTCGTATATCAAATTCCTTAGAAAATGATAACGAACATCGATATGTTTTGTTCTACAATTTTCTACCGGTGACTTTGAAAAACTTATAGCAGCTTGATTATCACAAAACATTACATTTTCACTTAAATCCAAATTTAAACTTTTATTATTAATTACATTCTTTAGCCAAATGAATTCCTTAGCTGCTTCTGTTAAACTAACATACTCAGCTTCCATGGTCGACAGACTAACGGATTTTTGCTTGAAGGTTCGCGATGAAATTGGCGTTTCGTCTATAAAAGTTATGAACCCTCCCATCGACACTCGATCATTCCTATTTGTAGCAAAATCCGAGTCTGAATAACATCTTAGTTTTAATGATTTAACTTTTGAAAGTTCTAATTTGTATTCTTGAAATACCTCGTCAAATGACTCACCTCGTAATTGTGTGTTACCTCGCGCAACTAAGCGGGCCTTGTATCTAACAATCTTATTATTTTCATCCTATTTAATGGTATAAACCCAACGGTTTTCTAAAATTTTTATATTATCCGGATGATCAACTAAATCCCAAACTTTACGTTCCATCATTACGTTAATTTCTTTATCCATTGCATCATGCCATTTAGATGCGTCTCTGGATCTTATCGCCTGTTTGTAACAGTTAGGAATAGTTACTTCAACCATAAGAGCTTCTTGTTGCTCTGACAAATCTGAAAATCCCTGGGATTCGGTATTATCTTTTCTAAAATTAAATAAACTAGGATCATACTTAATATTATGCCTCTTACAGTATCTCTCTATTTCGTTAAAAGATTTCAATCGGGTTGCTTCCCTTTCTATACTATAATATACGTTAGATCCAGTTACTTTCCTACCTATATTTCGAATCCACTTAACCTCTGTACATGGGATCAAGCTATGATTATCGGAAGATACATCTGGTTTTTCAGATGTTGAGGGCGTTTCCGTACTTGTCTTTGAAACTAAACGACTCGTTAATGAATCTTTTGCTCTATCGGAATCATCCTCATCATCATAATAATCAGGAAGGTTTAAATTATATCCAAGGTTACTATTAACTTTTTGTCTAAAATTAATTCCCCTCTTATTTTCATCGAATCTTACATTAATAGTCTCGACTAATTTATTTTCATCTATCAACCATATTCTATAACCCTTAGTACGTTGTGCGTATCCCATCATAATTCCCATTTTCGCACGCATATCGAATTTTTTCTAATTTGTTTTGGCACACCAGCGTATGCCAAACATCCAAAAGGTTTTAGATGCAATACCGATGGTTTTCTACATGAATATTTTTCGAAAGGCGTTTTGTTACTGTCTTTGTGACAAATTCGATTCCACGCATAAGTGAAACAAAGTAATGCTTCTCCCCAAAACTTATGGGGAACTTCACTAGACTTAAACAATGTTTTGATGCCATCTAGAGCGGTTAAATTGAATCTCTCCGCGACCCCATTCATTTCTGGCGTATATGAATTTGTTACCTCATGCTTTATACCCAGTTCTGTCAAGAAATTATCCATATCCTTATTACAAAATTCTAGTCCGCCATCAGTTCTAACTGCTATTACCTTTTACTTAGAAAACGTTCTGCTCGTTTCTGAAATCTTATAAACGTATGAAATACGTCAGATTTATTTCGGATGGGAAATACAGTCACCTTTCTTGAATAATCGTCAATTATACTCAAGAAATATTTATTACCGCCTTGGCTTTCAGTTGGCATTGGACCACAGAGGTCCATATGCAACAATTCCAATGGACGTTTTGATCTTACGGCCCCCGTCTTTTGAATGAAACTCTCTTGGACTTTGCTAATTTACACGGTATACAATGAGTCTTACCATTATCAGTTAAGCGTGGGAGACCTTTTACACTATCATTTTTACTAGTTTTTACCAAATAATCGTTATTAACATGACAAAAGCGTTGATGCCATATTTCTATTGATCCGTTTTTTTGTTTTAGCGGTTACATCACTAAAAAAACTAATTTCTTTACTCTTTGGTATAATATAATGATCTGGCTTAAAAATACAAATGTTCATGGCGTGTCGCCGAGAACAATTTTATCCAGTCTTTATTAAAAACATTAATTTTACCTTTAGTACCCACAAAATGCGCACCTTTACTTTCTAATCTGGAACCGGATAATAAATTTCTCCTCAACTTAGGATTAAATAATACATCAGTCAAAGTTATTTCATGAAAACTCCCCTTATATTTTACCCGAAATCTAAGTGTACCGATTCCTTCTACGGGACAACTTTTATCCTCCGTTGCTAACGACATTTTCATGTTAGTTATCGGTTTAAGATCTAAAAATAAACTCTTGTCATTACAAAAATGACTCGTGGCAGCAGTATCTATTACCCAAACACCTTTATCAAAGTTTTCCTCAAATAAGATACAACTAGTTACGAGTTGTTTATCTAATTTTAAAAGACTACATTCAGCTTCACAAAATCTTAAATTTATATTAAACTCTGTGTTAAAAGTTTCATTTACAGTTGAAGGAGATTTTGGTAGAGACTTTTTCTCTTTACAGTTTACTTTAAGATGCCCGTACTTATTACATACATAACACGGACCTATAGTCTTAATAGATTGTTTAACATTTTTAATAGTTTTACAGTTAAATACCTTACCATCTTTCTTTTGGTAATCATTCTTGCCATTTGGATCTCCATGAGCTGCAGCCGTAGGTAACGTCTTCGACTTCTTCGAAGTGAAACTGCTCAAGTAAGCATTCTCCGCTTTCTCCAAATCTTGTTTCATCAACTGAAGACGATTGGCTTCTAATATCAGCTCTGCTTCAATTTTGACAACTCTGAAGTCCTCTTCTTTCCATCTGTAGATTTGTTGCACGGTAGACTGGAATTCCTGAGGAAGCCACCTTATTAATTGAAATCCTATGTACAGGTCGTCCAATTTATGACCCGCTTCTTGTAGTCTGGTTGCCGCTGTCTTTACACGAGATATGAAGATTCCAACATCTTCCCCTGGTTGGTATTTTGTTCCAAAAAATTGATCTAATAGTTGAATTACTCTTGCTCTTGTGACTGGTTCGAAGTGATCTTTTAATATCTTCCATGCCGCTACTCCGTCAGTTGTTTCCGTTATCAGATTTTTCAAATCTGAACTGATGTTAGTATAGATCAACGTATAACATCTATCCTTACGAAGTTGTAGATCTAATTTTTCCTTGTATGTTGCTTCTTCATCAGGTTGCTCTGGCTTGGTCTGTATTATAAACTGCCAGCAACCATAATGCATTAAGAGTACTTGCATATCATGCTTCCACGTGTTCCAGTTATTTGGAGTCAACACTGATATCTGGTTGTTAAACTCCATATCTGTTACTCGATTTAGCGTACTAGCAACAGAGTTCATAAAAAAAGTTCTAGACTGGAACAGTATTTAAATAGACAAAGTTCATGGCCTGGTTCAACTGCTTAGCCTGCCTCGACACAGTACATGGACTTGTTCAACTGCTTAGCCTGTCTCGACACAGTACATGGACTGGGCCCATAACCAAATTTGTTACACTTATTGGTAAACTAATTTAAATTTTGCAAAGCTAGCAGTGAAATTTATGTGTCGAGGAGGCATGAAGACGAAAAACAGTTTCTTAAAATTGGCCTTTAATAATCAATCATAAAGTCACTCTGCTCGTTACTGGAGCGATAAAAACAATAAGTTCAAAAAGCAACATTACCAGAGACATCCGATTCGAACCGTCTTCTAATATTGTAAAATTAATTTCTAATCTAAAATGGTGATGCAACATGCAGTTGCATTGCCAACCAGTTGTTCTCTCCCTCTAAGAGAGAAACCACTCACACACTTCTTATATTTCCGTTTCTCCTTCCTTTTTTAAAACTAACATGAGCCGAGTTTAAATACTAGCTCGATTTGCATGGCAGTTGCTGCCAACCTCAAATCACGAAACTCAAAAAGATCGGGTTCGAATCGGTGTGCTTACTTTCATTGAGATCATGGAACGGGATTGGAAAAACAACACAAGGAGATCATAAAAATTTGGATCCGACTTTTTAAATGTCTAACATATATATATATAAATATATAAATTTAAAAATAATTAATATATATATACATTTAAAACTCTCATAGATTTTGTCTTAAAAGAAAATTATATCAGTTTTTTTTAATGGTTCTTTTTATAAACAAGAGAAAGGACTCCCACAAGGGGGCCCAGCTAGTAATAGTTTGGCTAATCTTTATTTACATTTTTATGAATATGGTTATGTTATTAATAATGACTACTACATTTTTAGATATATTGATGATTTAATTATTTTTGGTAAAAATGATAATTTAAATCCTATTATTAATCCTAAGTCCTACTGAAACTTAGTTAAAATTAATAATAATCCAATCAAAACAAATTACCTAGATGTATCACTGTATATTAAGGATTTGAAACTACATACTAATATTTATGATAAAAGAGATGCCTTTAATTTTAATATCATCAAAGTGCCTTACTGGAATTCTAATTTATCAATATCTATATATAGAAATATTATTTTTAACTATATTTATCGCAATAAAGTATTAGTTAGCGATAAAGCAAATATTTTTTTAAATCTTAAAAAAAATTTTCATCACTGTATTGAACATGGATACCCTGCTAATTTTCTTTGTAATTATATTTATAATGGTTTTTTATGATACAATTTGTATTATTGTAATTATATACTGTTATTATGTTTTGTAATGTTTTTTCTAAATTTAGACAATATCTAATTTATCCTACAATTATTATATAGATGGCGCCACATGCTTTTTTAAAAAAAATTTTAAAAAATTTATATATATATTTTTCTGAGTTTCTTTATATTTTACGCTAATTTTTTTTATTTTTATTTTTATGATTTTTAAAAAGTATATATATGTAGGAATGGATGTGCACATATCGTATCCCTCCTATATTCATTAATGACGTAATGCCAAGAGAGCGCCACCTATCTGACAAGGCGGTTCGAGGATAACGAGTAAACCAGATTCGAATAGAACGATTGCGCGGGAGACGA